>VICI01003318.1:0-13606 GCA_019593645.1 Akabosia matsudoensis | reverse complement strand
AAATATTTCAGGTCAATGACAATCGTGTCGTAAAGATACTGACATGCAGTGATGCACCTGGACAGCTCCTTAGCGACAGGGCCTAAAGTTGACACAATTTCCTCCAAGTCTTCAGGATACAGCCGGGAGGAGAAGGCTTCGTCGTCTGTCAGCTTGACTGTGTCGACAATAAAGTCGACGAGGTGAAAGAGCTCCTTTCCTATGGATTTGCTCTTGGCCATGAGCTCGGGACTGAGCCAGTTGCGCTCCATGTCCCGGATGATGTATGTGACCTCTGAGATGACATTGGTCATGGCAGTTTTCAGGTTGATCATGAGGGAGACTTCTGGCTCGGTTGAGTCTTGGGGTTTGGAGTCATAAATACTCCACGTAGGGATCCTCATTTCTATTTCGGCAAATTCCGACGGCTCGTCGGCGGTAAAATCGAGAGTTGACCTGGTTTCCTCAAGCTGGGGCGAGTCTTCAAGAATGGCATTCAGTTGGGGCTCTTGGTAAACTTGTTTGATACACGAGTCCCTCTGGTCGTAAACAAACTCGGAAGATTTGAAGGACAGCTTTGGGGTAACATTCGACGCTATAATTTCCAAACACTTTTGAGAAGCTTCTGGAGTCAAATATGTTTTGGGTTTTACTACATTTTCGTTCCCACTGTCGGTTTGTACGGAACCGTCTTGAGATGAAACGCTGCAGACACTACTCACTTCTTCATTTTGATAGGATTTCGCGTGTAGGACTTGTACCTCCACGTCTTCTGGAGTAGTTGTTGCTGGTGTGGTGGTGCCCTTAGCGATGGCATCATTTTCTACTTCCGGTATGCAGGAAACGTATGGTCATCGCAGTGGTTTTCGTTCTTGAAAACTTTTCTTTCAATGATGGCGCCTGGTCCAAGACGTCAGCGACTTCAGGCTTACTACCTTCTTCGACTGCGACAGAAGCAACAACTAATGAGACGACTGAAACGTAGACGTTTGTTGATATGTTTTGCATAAGAATTGTCTGAAAGTACCCCTTCGTTCTTTCACAATGACCGCTGATGTGTCAAGACAAGGAGAAACATCAATTTGATGGCGTCTCGCAGTATCCTCAACATTCTTCAGCTTTTCCTCCAGTCCTTGTTTGATTCTTCCCATTTTCCGGCGGAGTTTTCACTCCATCCCTAGCCAGCTGGATAAAATGTTTCATGACCTTGCAGCGCTGCGTCCCCGTCCAGAACGTGAGGGCATCGTTCTCTTGGAGCCTTTTAAAGGCGGCGCTCACCATGATGATTCCTCTTGCGATTTGCGTCAGCTCGCAACTCTCCGCAATTTCTTTGAAGCTTTCGCCAAAAGTGGCCAGGCTCAGGCCATCAGCACCCCGCCATAGAGATTTGCATTTGGACAGTGTTATGGTGGCGTCTTTGAGGACGCGTAGCACATCGTCCACAGCGCCAACGTACTGACGCGCCTGGCGTTGAATAAGCAGGTGACTTGTGTAGTCGGCGTGTTTGAAGGGGTCATTTGAGCTCACTTCCTCGAGTTTCTTGAGAAGAGGGTGCTTTTCAGGGGGCTTTGACCGAGTTCTCTCGCAGTCAGACTGGTCACTACTGTCACTGGAGGGTTGTAAGGAGAGCTCCTCCATGTACTCCATGAAATCCGATATAGAAATCATTTTGGCCACGCGAATCTTTAGAAAGGTGTGCAATAAAATTTTGATTTTTCGAACCAATTTCGGCCAAGACAAAGCTGTGACAATCAAATTTGTCGGTATTCGTGTAGCATAGAGATTTTTATGATAGTAATATGAACCCGTAATCCGCAATAAACTTAGACAAACGCGCCCCATTAGAAATTTACCCTAGATTCATCATCACATTTTTTAATAGTAACATTCCAAAAACGAAAGGTTAAAAGTTAACAAAACAAAAATGTTTAGTTCCTTGGCTCATTATCTTCTGCCTGCAAAATAAATTGCGAGTAAAATATGCATACAAGTACTTGATTTATTTATATTTAAAAAAATACGCTTGGTTTTCAAAAAATACCCGCGGTTTGGTGGTACAAATATTGGAAGGATTTTTTAAAATGGTTTGTGTTAAAGCCTTTCGTTAGTTCTAACTAGTAAGTAGACAGGCGTTGTCAGTGTTGCGTAAACTAAGATTAATATCACTACAAGTTTCAAATACATCAACAACAAACAATTGACCAGATTTAGGTTTCTAAATTGCGAACTGCGTAATTTGTTACTACGAAAAAAACTACGGTTAGGTAAATGCGTTTATTAAAGTCATGTTGATCATTTTTGGGGGGTATTTTCGCGTGAACTGCCTGGATCGAAGGCCTGACTGTCTTGTAAGGGACGATGACAAATCTCGTGATGGAGCGGCTAGGCCTTCTTCTAAAGAGCCTTGGAAAAAAGGCTTTTGCTGACCAGCTTGAGATTCCGGTCGAATGGTGACCAACGGCGTGGTCTCAGTTAGATTTGAAGATGAGGACAAGCCGGGGTCCGACTGGTTCATGGGGGACTTGGTGAGATTTGTGAGAGGTAGAAAAATTGCTTCCCCGGAGGATGTAGCCGCTCGGCCGTCAAGTTTTTTCGGTTTGGTGAGGTACGGTTGGGAATGTCTTGATTTTTGAGCAGTGGTGCCGGCTGTCCACGTGGCGGCGGACGCTGAACTGCTCGCGTAAACTGGAACAAAAGAGCTGAGAGGGTTTTCCACAAGGTTCAGAACTTTTGGAGACAAAACTGTAGATGTCGTCGAGAGGGATCTCGTCCCTCCAGGCACTGGATTGGTCTCTGGAACACTTGCCACGCTTGCAAGATTGCTAAGTCTAGCGGCGGCATGGCTTGGCTCTGGAAGATCCGGATTTTCAGACAAGTAGATTTCCTCTTTTGAACTGATGTGATCGGGAGTACTCCCGATTTCCGACTCGTTGCTTGTAGTTGGGGAAGGATTGCTCGACTTGATAACGTTGTAGTACTCGTGTGTACCAAATGGGGGAAGTGGGGTTGGCGCTCGGATGGCTTTCCAGGCATGTCCATGTTCTTTGTAGTACAAGCTTGGCTCTGACGAGTCATCTGGAACGTCGTACCGAACTGGTAGCCGATGAGCTTTTCCCTTTTTTGAAGAAGGCGGGGCCAGGGAAGACGAGGAGTCTCCAGAGGCGACATGGAGGGAGGTATCTTTTGTAGAGCCGAATATTGACGACTTCAACTTTGAAAGTCGAGATGACATTGACTCCTCTCTGGAGACTGGACGACTCCGCCCTGCTGCATCTGGCCGAGGAGGACGGTGACTTGAGCCCTAGAATGACATTAAAATGGCGTGTGAAATAGATACCCAAAAACAAATTTGCCATTTGGAGGGTCCTTTTCTACGGGATTTTTGTTTGTGGCACACACACACACTTCAAACCTTTCTCGGTTGTTTGGTATCAGAGCCAAGTGGCTTCATAACCAAAGGTTTTTGTGACTCGTCGCTTGATGCGTCACTTGAGCTGTCTCCTTTTCGAGCTAAATGGCTCGATGACGATTTCTTCGAACTTTTCCTCGGGCTATACTTCCCGCTTCGCTCGTGGCTAAGGACGTGCGTGATTTTAAAATCCTTTGCGCCAAATGACTTGGATTTCCCTGGATGCACACCAGACACCATTGTGCTTCCGGCAAATGAGTAGTTTTGAGTGAGCGCTGACTGTGGCAAATGTCGACCTGAAGTACTTGCCAGTGCGGCGCTACTTGTGCTCGGAATGGCAACTGGATCAGATATTGCAGACGTTGAACTGACATTTCGTAAAACTGTCGCATATGTTTGAATGGGATCCGTGAGCTTCATTGATAACTGCATAGCGTTCAGCTTCTTCCAGCTTTCGAACAATCGAAGGCGAGTCGGGAAGCTCAGCGGTCACGTTTAAGGATGTCCCCATCACATAAAGAACGTCAGTTTCGTCCTGGGCTAGATAAGGTTTGGATGACTTCCGGTGGTCAGAATGGTGGTGGGGATGGAGCTCTGGAAACGAAAATCATAAAAACCAATCAAGTCAGGCATGAAATTTGTACTGATGGAGTGATGGATATCAAGGAAGCGTGATCTTACCTGGCTCAGAATTAATTGGACTCAGCGTTGACGTTGGCGACTCTTCGCCTTTCAAAGCATCCTCTTTCGCTTCCTCGTTGAGCAACTCGAGGGCACCACAAATCATTTGCTCTTCCATTGTGACCTTGAACATAAAAACTCATTAGCGCCTTATCAATAAACCCTCTTATCAGTCAACTTAAAAAAACAAAACTTGTCTCATTGGCAAGGATTATAACTTACTGATAAGGGGAAATGAGTGTGCGTATACTATTTTACGTGACTAGATTAAATGATGAAGGTTAATTACTGGCATGCGGTTCGAAATGCGTACTTTATTGTTTGAAATGGAAAGAGTTGATAAAGATTTTGAACAGGAAGCAAGGGACACAAGAACTGAGTTAGTAAATGTCATTTAAATTAATGTCTCAATACAAAAAATACACAAGAAAAATGTGAATTTGATTAGTTTTATTTTGAAATTATGTTGTAGCGAGGTTTTGTCACTCAGTAAATTCAGTTAAAGCCTCGGGGTGTATGTCAGAGCTTTGTACCTGCTTCTCCAAAACGTTTGGCCGGACAGTCGACAGCTGCGACTTGCGGCCACCCCCGTCCCCATAATCAGCGTTGATGTTTGGTGATTTGGATAGGGTTCGCTGGATTTCTGCCGGGGTGCCCGGGGATGTTACACTAATTCGGACTAAATCCTTGCCGGAAGAGTTTCGTGGAATTTTACCAGCACTACTTGGAAGGTTATCTTCTGCGGGAGATGTCAAGTGCACATTTCCTTTTTCAACTTCTCGAAGAGTAACTACGGCGGATTTGAATAGTTCCCAATCGCCGAATGTCATGCGCAATACCTAGGTCAAAATAATTTTTTATTAAAAAGTCCACAGGCCCTTTTAGAGAGGTTTAAGAACCAATTAGTTCTTACATTTTTAAGGTCGTTGAGATCGCAAGACATTAAGACTCTTCCACAAACGTTATTCTTCCTCACAGAATCTTGATAGGCAGTAACTTGACTTGATTTAATTCCTGTTAAGGTCACGAGCAATTCGCAAACTGATTCAACATTCATGGCGGACAGCTTTCTGTGCCGGAATTCCTTCTGAAAATGTTTCCAAAAGAGAAACAAGTAAAAAATACAAGCGTTGCACAATTGCGAACAGGATTGAGGGTGTAGAGACCACCACACTTACAATTAAAGCACTGTCCACATTAACATTTTCCATTTGCGGAACTAGTGGCATCATGGCTGGGTATGGAGCAAATGATGGCTGAGCAGGGCCATTTCATTGGCCAACCGTTATTCGCGTTGTACGCTGCTCCTGGGAAAAACTGGCCAGCAAATGGATTCACGGGTGGTTGCGGTAATGTAAACCTCCCGCTGTTGCGTAGCCGAAGCTGTTGTGCAGCCATGTTGTTGTTGAACACTGACTGGTTGAATGCCACTGGAGGTGGAGGCGGGGGTGCAACAGAGCTACTACTTGCCATTACGTTCGGGGGATTCATTTTGAATATTTGTTCGATGGGTTGGTATTGTTCTGAAATGGAATAAAAGGAGGCAAAACAATTATTTGACTGTTGAATACAATACCGTTGCTAATTTATTACCTGTAATATCTTTACGAAGCTGGGGATCCAGTGATATCGTGAACGGAAGGAACACATAAAGCGTGGAAACCATTAATGAGCCTTTATGAAGCCCCAGATAAACATCAAGTTTCTTTTCATCCCGGTCCAATACAGCGTTTGCGTCGATTTCCTTAGAAGTTGGAATGAATGGGCGTACTCTTCAAATAGAAAACAAACAATCAACATCCCGAATTTGCAAACGTTAGACCTAAATATGATTTTTCCTGTACTTCTCGTAGACTGCTTTTAAGCTCGTCGAGTCATCCAAATCCTTTTGAAACTGTTCACAGTATATTATCATCCACGATAGTCGATAAGGCCACTGTTCAGTCACATTCACCCAGGCAGACAAATGATACCAGTTGAATTCAATGCTGAAGGATTTCAGAAGTCGTCCTGAGGAAAAATGAACAAAGGTCAAAATCAGCAACGCCATTAAACCTTGTGAAAAATAATACGTAACCAGGATTCTTTTACCTGTGATATGAATGATATTCATTAATCTCCTCATGGACCGCGGATTAATGTCAGAGAAATAGTCATCTCCTAAGAGCATCTTTTTCAGGTCGCTCGGTCCTCCAACTCCAAGAATCGGCATGTTAACATTGGACGTAACCCGGTTCAAGTTGCTCCCAATACTGCTTGCAATGCTCTCACTCATTTTGAGTCCAAGTTTCTTCGCCTTTTTCGACGACGGCTTGTCAAATCTGTCCAGTTGGAGCTGGAAGCCAGACTCGACAGACGGTCTTCTTCCACCCATCTGCGTTACGAGTACAAAATCAATTGCAAACATAAGAGATATTTCGATAATTAAAAACCTTTAGAAATTTCGTACCATGAGAGAAGGCACTCCATCGTCTTCCAATATTCGGCTCCCTCGTTTGATAGAGCTTTCCAGCATTTTCACATGCTTTACTTTTCTCAAAGCTGTCATTTTGGAGGAAGAAAGGCAAGTGGACCAAGTTTCTCAGATAGTCATGCCCTCCAATGTTGGATTCATTAAGAACTGGATTGATGTTCAACTCGATGCCCTAATTATAATAATACAAATTATTGACCCAATTCAAAATGGCATGCCTTTTTAATAAATTATAAAATAAGATGCTTGGATATTAAGCGGTAAGCATTAGTAAAGCTTAGAAAAGTTAAGTGATTTACAGTGAGCAAATATTAAAAGTACCTGCTGGTAATCCATCACCTTTATTTATGCTAGTAGTAGTAGCATGCAAAATGTTGTGCGTTAATAGAAAGATATCGTTAGTTTTACTTTTCAACCTTTCATTCCCAAAAATACTGTTCTACAAGCATTTTATGTTTGGAACTGTAAAAAAAAACTAACCTTGGCTATAATATGAGGGTCGACAGCTAAAAGTATTATGAAGGGAGCTTTTGCATCACTAAATAAAATATGAACTGCGTCTAGAACTTGGAGAACTTTCTCCTGCTCTCCGCTGTCGAGGCCGTCTACGATGACGACAAGTCGGCTTTGCTTGCTGGTGAACGCATCCAAGCACTTGACCATGTTTGTCATCAGAATCACTTCAGCTTTGAGAGCTTGGAGAAAGCCTTCGGCTTTCACAGCGTCTAGCTTTGAGACAGTTCGTTGAAGATGTCGTCGATGTGAAAGAACGATAGCTTTCAATATCTACAAGTAGAAGAAAAAAACACATTTCAGTTTAGACCAGACAGAATAATTTAGGAAAAATTGACCTACACGTCCGATTGTGTAAATATTTGCGACAAGGAACATTCCCACGGTCAACGCACAAGTAAAAAATATAATTTGTAGGGTTATAGGCTCGAATGAACGCGACCTGGAAGGAAACATAGAATAAATCAGAAACCTTTCACAGAGGAAAAACGAAGGCCCAGACATAACAAACAAAAATGTCTTACTCTGATCCCATATTAGTCAGGTACATTGCTAAAACTACTATCCACACGAGTGTGCAGACGAAACACATTAGGAAAATCACGAAATATGGAATACAGCACAGCTTTCTCCATTTCCAACCGGAAGTGGCATTCACTAAAAAGAAGAGAAAAAACACCTTTATGTTTCTTTTATTGCTTTGGGACAGTTTAAATTAAGTAAAAAATATAATTTGTAGGGTTATAGGCTCGAATGAACGCGACCTGGAAGGAAACATAGAATAAATCAGAAACCTTACACAGAGGAAAAACGAAAGCCCAGACATAAAAAAATGTCTTACTCTGATCCCATATTAGTCAGGTACATTGCTAAAACTACTATCCACACGAGCGTGCAGACGAAACACATTAGGAAAATCACGAAATAAGGAATACAGCACAGCTTTCTCCATTTCCAACCGGAAGTGGCATTCACTAAAAAGAAGAGAAAAAACACCTTTATGTTTCTTTTATTGCTTTGGGACAGTTTAAATCGTTAAATAATTAATTTGGGTATACCTGGCCGAGGTCTGAAAGCTCGGTAAAGCCTTGTACTCATAACACCGTAGTCATTCTCGATGCATGCATACAGTGAGCCCAGCATTTGCACAACAGAATTTTCCCCTCCCGTGGTCGTTGATATTTTTGTTTGTTCAGTGAAGTAAAAACTGTTTTTGACACACAAAGAACCAGGAAAGAAGTTATTTAAAAACAGCAATTGACTTGTCACTCACAGATAAAAGAGAGAGCTTTTGACAATTTACTTGATTGGCTGGGCTTGGAGCTGGTCTGTCGCTTGAGATCCTGGAGGATGGCAAAATATTACCTGGCAAATTACCCGTAAGGACTCCATTTTCCTGGCAAGTGATGTAGACAATTTGCTTGAAAATGAATACTCGTATCTACAATTTAAACGAAGAACAGTGTCACTTCACATTTCCATCACCAGACGCCCTATCTTATTAAAATTTTACTTTGATCGTCGACTGCTGAACCAGATAATAAGGAGTAAAGCGTGAATAGCAATAGTGAATCCTCCTCCAAAGGATACGCCAACAATCCAGCTTTGAAGTGCCAATCCACCAACAACTCCAAGTACTCCGGCTATGCTATAAAATGATTGTGAGGACGAGAAAGTCGTAGCTGAAGGACGGATTGAGCCATTGTCGAGCAAATGACTTCATTTCCTCTACAGAATACAATTATTACCGAGACATGTTTGAGGAAAAGCTTCATGAAAAAATATGCAAATTCTCTGTCTTCATCAAATTACCTCGTAGTTTACTGAGAAGAAAAGACTTGCCGCTTCCCCATCTAGCAAATAGTCCAACTGTTATCGGCGTGTTTAGCGTTGGGTCAGAAAGCATGTCCGCAAGGGCACTACTGTATAAATTATATCCGAGCAAGTTCTCCCCGTCCTCTTGAGTATTCAACCCTCCTAAAAATAGTTTGAAAAAGATTAGATTAATTTCGTGTTCAACCAAGTTTTTATTAGAAAAAGAGAGAATTACTTGAACCGAAAATTTGCGTCATGATTGGCTTTGGAGCTGCCCTGTCAATATTTATAGGGCGTTTCTCCTGCTCGATTGGGTCTATACAGCAACTGGCTGTTAATAGGATTCCTCAAGATAAGCTCAACGATTTGTTTGGATCTCGCCCTCATCGCAATGTGTAAGCAAGTATCTCCGTTTTTATCTGCAGCTCCGACCTTTGCCCTTTTGTCCAGCAGCAGGGAGACAATCTCAACGTTCCTATTTCGGACAGACTTCATGAGCGGAGTGTCACCGTCCTTTGTCGCCAGCTCTAAGTCAGGATTCGCCACGAGTAAAAGTTTAACTACATTTAAATGCGATTTTTCCACGGCCCAGTAAATCGCCGTTTTCCTATCTTTCCCCTGGAAGTTCACGTCCGCATGTTTCTTGAGGAGACTCTCGACAATGGAGCGGTGGCCTCCTTTTGCCGCATGAATCAAATTGGACGTGCCACCTCTGTCATTAATATTTATGTAAGCTCCGTGGCTAATCAGGCAAATGGCAATCTCATGGAATCCCTCCTTGCAAGCAATTGTGAGTGCAGAGCAGCCGTCCTTGTCGAGCGCATTAATGTTTGGCTTGTGTTCCAGCAAAGCTTTCACAACTTCCACATGATTTCCTGCAGTTGCCACTAATACAGGCGTCCACGATGTCATACCGCATGCATCCACGTTTGCCTCGTAGCCCAGAAGAGTGTCAACTATTTCAATGTAGCCTTTTCGAGACGCCCAAATGAGCGGCGTTGTCCCATACTTGTCACCACTGTTGACGCGCGCTCCGTGCTGAAGCAGCTCTCGAACAATTTCGGTGTGTCCCCGACCTGACGCCCATGCCAAGCAGGACACATGGAAATTCCCGTAAGCATTGACATCCGCGTTCTTCTCGATGAGAAGCCGAGCAGCTTTGGTACGACCTTTGTAACAAGCCCACATCAATGCTGTCCAGCCCCCCATTTCCGTTTTATCCACGGTTGCTCCGTGATCCAACAAGTCGGCGACAATCTCATCGTGCCCCTCTTTTGCCGCAAAGTGAAGAGCAGTCCAGCCGTCCTGAAGTAATAAACAAGATTCTCGCATTTTTATCTCTTTTCTACTTGATTGCACACAAAATATTTAATATCTTACCGTGTCCTCTGCATTAATATCGGCACCATGTTCCAGTAACAGTCTTACAAAACTTGTTTTCCCCTTGGATGCTGCTATCATCAGCGCAGTACATCCACTCTAGACTCGTAAACAAAATCCTCACAGTTTATTCCCAAAATAAATTTCCATTTCTTTGCAATAAAAACATTTTTCTGGCCAGTTGGCACACTTGGCACGTACCTCATCTTTGTCGTCCACTGCAACCCGGCGATTTTCCAGCAAGTGCTGAAGACCAGAGTGATTGTCATCGTTGATGAAAGATACGAGGGCTCGGTAGGTGAGGGAATGCATTGATTCCGAAAGGACTAGTCCTTGCTGCAAGTACACAAAACAACCAAAATATGATTACAAAATCCTTTCAGTGATCTATCCACCTCTTTTCTCTGTGCTAATTTTTTAATGACTAGCTTAACTATAACATTAAGCATTGGTTTTTTGCCTTCATTATTTATGCGTGAATATTAATCAGCTTCAAAAACACTGTCGGCATGAATTAATGCGCGTCTAGGAATTAATAGAATTTTTTTTTACTAAAACGGCTATCTACAAAATTATACATTTTCGCGATTGTACGAATAAATTTATACACAACTTACCATCATTTTTATATTTGTCTACGTTCTATGAAAACGACAAACGATAATCACTCTGAAAATGTCATACAAAAACCAAAATTTCGTATGTTAAAAGCCACCCAGGGTGGGTGCTACTGGTTGTTTGTCTTTTGCTCTTGATTTTCTATGCTTCACGCTTTCTTCCTTCCAGGAGAACAATAGATTTTTTTTCTACTTGTATCACACGCTTGTTTCATGGCTAATCTACTTTTCACCAATACGGCAAAGCATCAAGTTAAAAGCCTTAAGGTACAGGTAAGCAGAAACATCAAAAACAGTATGTAACACAAAACTCGCTACAAGCAATCAATTGATTTCAATATAAAGCCTATAAGCCTAAAGTTTAATGTGCGTATTTGCATATCTAGTTTTTGGATGTTTTTATGCTTCATTTTATGTGTGGCTGATTATTTCCGCGGTTAAAAATTATCAACCGTTTTAACTTGCGTCTTTTTTTTTGTAGTAAAATTAGTTTTAAACCGGAGAGTCATTTGTAGATACATGCTTGTATGGTTTATGCATAATGCTTTTTGTGTAATGTTTGGCCACGTGTGGATAAATGAAATGCATGCTATAACTGTAGGTGGCCAACTTGAATTTTACCTTTATATTAGGATTTTTACTTGCATGATTAGGTATGCAAAAACGAGCACTGCTTTGTGAATGACAAAAATTATGTGCTATTTGTTATATATCTTTATGTCTATCTGTGTGCACATAAATCTCAAACGTGAAACACCGAATACAACTAAAAAACTAAAAAACTCAAAAAAAAAAAAAAAATTTCTTATCGCACTCACAATCTGAGATCAAAGAGGGCAATTAATACTTTCACTTCCTGTTAGAAAAAGAAACAAACAAAAGGTTTTTAGGGCGCTTAACTCAAGATCAAACTTTCTCTATCTCTAAATTAGAAGAGCAAACGTAGTTTAGGTTTGTTAACGTCAACAAGTCACGTGCAAATTTCCTCAGTTAGGTCATGTCATGATCCGTGAAACTAACCGTTGATAATTGGGATGGCCGGCGGAAGTACGGCGGAATAAAAAACCGTTTTGCAGACGATATCGGTGCCGTTTGAATTGAGTCGGGAATGCTAAACTCCGGATGGGAAAGGAGACGAGGTCGACTTCTCATCCTGGGCATTGGCGAGTTATCAAAAACAGCTGGACTATTATTTCCGGTGGGGCGTTGGGCCTTCAAATTTTTCATGCCCAAAATAGAATTGTCTAAAAGTGAAGCCACCGATGCAGCTGGCAACAGGCCTGTACTAATCGCCCCTAAACTTGCTTTCGCAACAATTCCAGAACTGGATGGGCTACTGTTTCCCGAAGAGTCTTCCAATTTTTCGTCCGAACTGCTTTGACCAGGCTTTTTCCTCGAGCCGTGGGAGATATCCCGGGTTTCAGGGAGTTGAAGAATTTCATTTAACTGAGAAATATACTTTTCTTTCTCAAGCTGCAGCTTTTTATCTGATATTTTTATG
The DNA here is from genome assembly GCA_019593645.1 of Akabosia matsudoensis. NCBI lineage: Eukaryota > Metazoa > Arthropoda > Collembola > Entomobryomorpha > Paronellidae > Akabosia > Akabosia matsudoensis. The sequence goes on along the minus strand of VICI01003318.1, from coordinate 1,238 downwards.
TTTTTTCTCAAAATCAGTCTCAACTCGTGNCTGATATTTTTATGTTTTTTCTCAAAATCAGTCTCAACTCGTGGGCAGACAGTTCCGGAAGAGCTTCCTGGTCGGACTTTCTTTCGTCCAGGATCGGCCTTGACCTTAAATCAGAGTAGCTACTGGAACGCTTGCGAAACGCTGCTTTTGGCAAACGAAGAGTAGATTTGGGCGTGTTTTCCAAAAGACCTGGATTGAGGAGGATGCCAGTTGTGGAGGGATCTATCTTAAAAGTCTCGCTAACAGCCGGGGTCACATCTTACTGACCTTTCGAGACAATCAGTTTGTTCATTTATACAAGTGTGAGCACTTTCACTCCCTGATTTTTTCCCAATAACGGAAATCTGAGACTTTAGCTGGGGAGTAGCCGCCGCTCTTGTTCCTCCACTGTTTGGACTAATCTGCTGCCCTCCAGAAACAATTGTCTCTGACGAGCACGTCGTCACAATAATTTCCGGTGTTGACGGAGTACCTGAGCTACTCGGAGCATTCCTCGAGAAAAACATCCTAAGAGGCGAAAAATCCCAAAATGGAGAAGACAGAGATCGTCGCATTCCCCCTCCCTCTTCCTCCATCTTTTTGTCTTTTAAAGTTTCTTCCTGGTGCATAATGTTTTTTAAACCAAATTCACACCAAAATCACAGAATGGTAATCACAGCACTAAACCCTGCAATATAGTCTACCCAATTCTACCCAAGAAATACCGTTTTTACATATTTATTTTACAAAAATAATAAATAGCCGCCAAATACAATATCTGGCCAGGTACTGCAATTAAAAACTTATTTTTCCCTTCTTTCAGCCACGCGAACGAAGAAAAAAAAATACACCACGAGCCGTCATGAAATATGCATAAAAATAAATTGCTCTCGAATCTATTTCACTGGTCATGACATGACTGTGGATACGGGAAACGCTTTCTCCACACCGCCGCCACCACAGAACACATCCGACCCTCATGAATCCAGCGGAACGTTTGAAGTGAAAGTGAAAAGAGAAAGAAAGCTTTTTGTCAGGATGTTTATGTAAACCAAGTGCTATATAAGGCCCGTACAAAAAACACACATGAACCGTGCATACAAGATACTACGCTTGATATGTTCCACATGAAGGATATTGGTAAAATAACATGAGAAAACACTTGCAGCTATTACATACGTCTGATAACTGTTTTTTCTCGGAAACGGATGTGTAGAGTAAGATGAAAC
>VICI01003317.1:0-13607 GCA_019593645.1 Akabosia matsudoensis | reverse complement strand
TAGACTTGAAACAACATTGGAATCTGCCCCGTTTCACAGATAAACCAGATACAAAAATATGTAAGGTAATATATCAAATGTTTTCCTGAACAAGCTAAGTTGTAATAATATCAAATATGTTCATGCTTAGTTAATAATATTATTACAAAACTCGTGATACGTGCTTTGTGTTATTGTTTTCGGTGCAACTATCAGTCGCAGTTTTTTTCGCATGTCTATAAAAGAGAATACACATCTTTGTACTGAATATAGGTAAAAAGCTTGAAATGAGAAGCCCGCAGGAGGTCTACACGAAGAACGTTTAGTGTCTACCAGGGAAATATAGACAATGGTATTTTTTGGAGAAAGGTATTGTTGGGATGAAAAGAGAAAGGAATCGTATTGAACTTACAAAACTCAAGTGAAAAAGTGAAGGTTTGCAACAAGCAACCGGTAGGCACCCAAATGACAAGCTAATGACCATAAAAAACCTTCCTGTTTATGTGTGGAAGTAGCATTATGTTACATGTGTAATGTACCTGATCAAGGAAATCCCAAGTATTTGGTATAAGTTGGGTCCTTTCCCTGTTTCAGTGTACATTTTGCCGTCTTCTTTGAATATAAGCGTGTCAATTGACGTATTTTGTGTCAGTCGTTTGTTTGATGTCGTTGTCGTCCTGTGCGTTAACTTTTCTATTATATGTGGAAAGTGCCGACTTAAGAAATTGTTTGCAGATTTTGATTTCATTTGCAGTAGAGTCGTATCTATTTAATTAATATTTTCCAGTCAAGGTAAGAATATCCCCTTTTTGCAAAATTATAATAAGATTTTCTTCTTCGGGAACTTTTCCTCTATAACCATCATTTACTTCTTTAGAAATAGGAGCAGGAGCAGTAAACTGTATTATATTTTGTTGCTTGGGGAACACATTATATGCCATTTCCCAATACATACAAACGAAACGCACCAAATACAAGCTAAATCACTTATTTTTGCTGCCCAAAGTTACCAAGGAAAATGCATAGGGCGAGTGGTATCATCAAGGTGAAAATACGCAAATGTAGTGCATACAAAGATGCGTCTCTCTGAAAAATAAGATGACCCAGCGGCTTGAGCAAGTTTCGCGTTTATGACATTGGTAAAGTTCATCAATTAAGGGAACATGTCATTAACCTTAGGGCCCTGTAGTAAATTTTGAGTAAATCTCGACTTCTTAAGGAGCCTGCTTGCAGATTTTGAATTTCTGACACATAGCAAAACTTCCCAGCTCGAAACCATTAGTACACTAAACTAAGTACATAGCTTTGGAAGCAATGATCACGATTCTGGAGTAGGCAATCAGGCCTTGGCCTTACCAGCGACAAAACATGATATCAACCAAACTGATATTAGGAACCTGAGCTAGAATTGCAGGCCTTGAAAGGAGTTTTAGGGGTTAATAGAAGGGAACATCTTATGTTTTATGCACAGCTAGTCGGGTTGATGACAGTTAGCAGATAGGAAACGCTCATTGGTGCTTCCCTTTCCCCCAGTAGGTAATAATCTAGTTTCTAATTAGTTTAACAATAGCAACTGACAGGGTTCAGGTTAGGTCAGGGTTCATACGAACACATTGTTTTTATTTTGCAATATGCTTTTCCTTACACCAACGGTGCAACGTTTGTTCCAAAAAAATATAAGTACTTCCTGGAACATTATTTTATGTATTCTAAAATATTCAGAAAGGTTCATCCAAAATAGAGTAGACACACAAGAATTGAGTCTTTCTTGATGGGACCATAAACAAACGTATTTTTTTAAAAACATGTAACAACATTGGAATCTGTCACCGTTTTACCCAAACTAGATGAAAAATTTATGTGATAAAAATGAAGCGTTTCCCATAAAATGTTCATGCAAAGTAAAATAATATTATTTCAAAACTTTTGATCTGGCTTTGTGCTGTTTCGTTGTTAGGATAAGTCGTAATATTCTTATTTAACTTCGGTTTTCTCGCATGCTTAGAAAAGAACATGCAAATATTTGCACTCGATAAAGGTAAAAGGAGAAAGAAAAGCTTTAAACGATAAGCCCACAGGAGGTCTCCACGATGAGCATTGCGAAGAGGTAATGTTAGCATGAAAAGAAGGAATCGTGAAGGAAGTGAAAAAATATGTTTCAACAAGCAACCGGCGGGTACCTAAATTACAAGCTATCGAACAATCCTCCTGTTTATGTCTGGAAGTAGCATATCTTACATTTGTAACGTACCTAATCAAGAAAATTCCAAACGCTTGTTGCAAATACTCGTTCTCTGGTTCTATGCACAGTTCGTCGCAGGTCGCAATTGACGTATTTTGTGTCAGTCCTTTATTTGACGTCGTCGTCGTCCCATACGTTTGCTTACCATTCATTTGTTTCGATTATATGTGACATGCATCAACTCAAGAAATTGTTTGCAGATTTTGATTTAGTTTGCAGTAAAGCCGTATCTATTTTATTAATTATTATTTTCCAGTCAGGGTAAAAATATCCGTTTTGCGTAAGACTATACTAAAGTATTCTTTTTTGGGAAGTCTTCGTTTGTGCATGGCATTTACTTATTTAGAAATAGGAGCAGTGGGTTGTAATATATTTTGTTGCTCTAGAACCAATGTGTATTCTTTTTCACAAACGAAAGGAAACACACCAACTGCAAGCTAAATCCCTTATTTTTGTTGCCCAAAGTTACCAAGGAAAATGCTTCCGCAGGGCCCGGTGTGATAAAGGCGAGACGTAGTCATAAAGTGCGCACAGTTCATACAACCATGCGATTTACAGAAAAATAATATGATCCTATTGCCTGAGCAAATTTTTGCATTTTTTGACTTCGGATTCAGTTAATCCACTTACGGAATGTAGCATTAACCTTAGGATCATTGAGTAAATTTTGAACACATGTCGACCTAATCTGGAGCCCGTTTCCAGATTTCACATATTTCGGAGTTCAGATACAGGAGCGAATGAATCTAGGACCGTGTATAGTAATCAATGTATCGTATTCAATGCATCATAATCAATGTATCGTATTCAGTGTATACTAATCTATGTATCGTATTCAATGTATCATAATCAATGTTCCGCGTATAAACCGATCGTGAGTTTTTGTATCGTAATCAATATATCGTCGCATCCTCATATCGTGTTGAATATGTATCGTGATGCTGTTTTGACTGTACTCAGTCATCATCAGCGAGAGAGCATCCCTTTCGGACAACCTACCAACTGAATGATTATATGAAAGTCTTTTAGTAGCCTCAGTGTATCTAATGCAGGGTGGCTGTAAACGCAGTAATTTACATATAAACCACAGCGATTTTAAGTGTAGCAAACCAGTCTTCGATAAGATATTTCGTCACAAAAGATTCTTCAGTGGCCTTTAGTTTCACGGCCGTATTGGTATATGTGTCTATCCAAGGGACAATGAGGCTTCTGTCTTATCATCATAGGATTAAGGAAACACGCTACATATACTTGGTTGATGCCGATGCTTGGCGTGTAAGATTTGTGGAGGTGGCGTAATGGTGGAGACTATGACCTGAGCTGTTATAAAGATGGCTAGGTTAATAAAAGATTAGTTCGAATTTGTAGAATAGTTAAATTTGATGTAGGAAATGCCAGGAAAAACCAATTTGACTTCTCAAGAAATAAATAGTTCCACCGGAGGTGGGAGTCAAGAACAAGAGGAATTTAGACTTAAAAAGAACTTGAATTTATTATGCGGGCTGAGCTGAAGGCTCGACCGCTGTCGTAGCTGGCAGAAAGAGAAGTGAAGAATTTTAAGTACATTCTGTTTTTATAAAGACAAAAAAAGGTAGCAGAACATTCTAGTTGGTTCTTGTGGAAAAATACAAGTTCATGGTCAAAATCACAAATCAATGAACCTTTTCTTCCAATGACCATGAATACATCATCATAATTCACAAAAATAAACATACTTTACATTTTGTTTGGCTACGTACAAACATTCTCCCCAGCTTTTGCTGAGTAAGCAAGAAAAGAAAACAACATACATGATTGATTTGACACTTAAGTGAAATTGAATTGATTTAAAATATTTGAACATGAAGTTTAAAATAAGATACTGCTGCGAATCTTAAGTTGAGTCAAGAACGGATGGGATTACAGCACAAGAAAGTACAAGCGCTAGGGCGTACAAACAATACTCATTCTTTCACCTGGAATGTGTTTCCATTACATTTTGTTTGGCTACGTACAAACAATACTCATTCTAGTTTTCAATAAGATATATACGCTCTACGATATGATGGTGCGACGATATATTGATTATGATGATACAAACATTCACATATTCTCCGTATGAAGAACCTCTCATGTAATTATGATAGTAATAGAGCCCATGGTTTCTGGACGAATCAATTACAATCTTTGCTTTTACAATTAGAGTCTGTGTCCCCTTGCATATACGCATAGAGTTCCGATGAAAATTGATCCTATAAATTCGTTCCCATCACCTCATGATGAAAATTTTACGATCAAATGTAGAATCGCGTGTAGATCCCAACATGTGTAGCTTCCGGAGAAGTTTGTATTATGAGGAAGTTGGTTCCAATATTATTTTGCACAATCTGAATTTTTTGTGCATGAGTCGTGGAGTCAAAGCATTTGGAAACAAAATAAACACCATTTGTGATATTACTCGATATCGGTATTCCTACATGTGCAATTAGTACAGCGTGAGTAGTAAACATTGCACCATTTATGCATCCCATACCATTTGTGATATTACTCGATATCGGTATTCCTACATGCGCAATTAGTACAGCGTGGGTAGTAAACATTGCACCATTTATACATCCCAATTTGAATAAGCCAGTAACAAAATGGAGTAATCGGGCGCATTCTTACTGATTTAATTGTCGAGCGAGTCGATATGATTCTTTCTATGATAAAAGTTTATTTTATGATGTCAGAAAATGAATCGAGTCGACACTTGTGATCATCCCGTGTCATCAGTGTGCCTAGAAATGATGACATCAAATGGTCAAGAAATTGTTTCCGCGGATCCGCCTACCGGTTGCCCTCAGGACAGCCAGGAGGCCGCAGGTGTGGAAACTACCCCGCTGATCAAGGAGAACTTTCATCATCTCCAAACCTATTTGATAGCTGTGAACTTTGCCGCTGTACGTGACTATTTGAACTGGCTCCCCGGGCACTATTCCCTCAGATTTCTACGTACCTTGAGCTACATTCAAAAGGTTAGGAAAACAATTTGAAATTTTTTATCGCTTTTCCACACCTAGGAGGCCATATGTCACGCAGATGCTTGATGAAGCTCCCTACATGCTCTACATTCCTCGTCATTTGATCTAATTAATGGCATTGGCACACTCGTTATTCAAGCTTACCTGGATTTTGATTACTATCCTGGCGTCCGTGAATCCGTTCATTTTCATAAAGGATATTCTTCTCCGTGTTAACGGTGAGGTGAAATCAAAGGGAACGTACACAGCTCTTGGAGCCTTGTCGACTCAACTTGCACTGAATTGGTACTTCTTGTACGTATTCGTTTACCAGACAAAAAAGCAGCGGGCGTTACTGCTATCATTCATCTACAAATACATAAATGCAAAGAATCAACAAACGGTCAGTGAACACATCTTGTACTATAAAGGACTAAATACTTATCGCTTATGTCATACAACTGTTGCGATTAGTACGCAATGTCGTGTTTGTGAGCGTATAAATATACATATTTTCTGAAACTTCGCTTCACAGATCTCCAAATGGGCTATTTCTCTTCTCCTGGTTTCGATGAGCACTTCCATTGCTTCAACACTCCTTGGCCTTGGGAGTCTTCCCATTCTTGAATTCTCATGGCAAAAACTTGTGGACCTTCACTACCAAGAAATACACGACGGTTTTACCAAATGGTCGAACAAAGACGGCTTCAACTCAACATTCGATACGACTTTGGATATAGGTGTAAACAATGTGGCATCAGAACACTCCATATTATTAGTTTCAGCATTTGGATTCTTAGCAGATATAGCAAGTACGTTCGTGGAGGCTGTTGTTCAGGACGTTTATCTTCTACTAGCGTACTTTCTGTACCAGGAAGTTCTTGAATTGGAGGCGGTTATGACTCATTACGAAACAAATACAGATGAAGAATTGTCGGTTAACTTATGCAAGAATATCAATGAGTTCCACAAAGTAATCACAGAGGTGTCAGCCCAAATCGAGAACGTGTTCGGCAGCACGCTTAAATTCTTTCATGCTCATAATCTTTTTCTCATCGTATATTTTCTCTTTCAACTCGTAACTGCCGGCGACTTGGGAGTCATAATAAATGTTCCCTTAAGGATCAGCAAGGTTCTTCTGACATACCACTTTGCATACAATGCTAACAAAAGGGTACGTACGAGGCAAGAAAATAATTGTAATTCTGATTAGAGTAATTTGTCGTTTTAACAGATGCAGATGCGAAAGTGGTTTTCATAGACATAAATCCCGTGTAATTTTCTTTCAGGCAGCGAAATATAGGCAGTTCCTTTCAAAGGAAACTAACTTGGATCGACTGGGATATACATCCCGGATGGTGCTGTCCATCAAGGAGGAAATCAAGACTACCCCAATCGCCCTCGGAAGAGGTGTTTCGCAGGTTACAGAAACTTTTCTGCAGAAGGTAAGCGTTTTAATGTGTTCAGAAACCAGTAAAAACTCCTTATATCATAGCAATGGAAATGGAATGATGTTTCCTTTATTGTTTGCGTGGGTTTGCAGTAACTGCTTGCTCATTCTTCTTCATCTTGCTTGACGAGGCAGATTACAGACGACTGTACTAACATTTATGCGTCAAATACAACTTTTGCACAACTAGATTAGTAGAGTAGCTGAACATTTTTCTCCATAATAATATACTCTGTTTGTACAAGTCTAAACATTTTTCACTTTACATACTAATTAGATAAGTGTATAATAATACAGCACTAATTGCGAAATGCACAGGCGATAGCGCAGGCACTGGTTGGGATTCCGATCACAGATAATTAAGCTTAATTGCCTATTGTTGACTATTGATAAGTGTTTGATGGACGTCCAATATCACAACAGAACAAACAAAGAACTTCATCAAACAACTTTGGTTTGATATATCCTCTGCATTCGCTGTTAATTGCGGAACTTGTAACTGCTACACTATGCGACTTCTGGATGCACAAACGACACTGAGCATTTTTCTTGCTCTTCTATTCATTACTCGGACGGTAAGTTTCAAAGCTCGTATTTGTTGCACATATAAACTTTTAGTCTTGCGGCTTCTAAGCTGACAACTTCAGCGTTTTATTTAGTTCGTTCTCTTTCAAATTATTTATTAACTCCAAAGGTTACATTTATCGTACCTATGCCATTATTTTGTATTAATTCATATTATTTTTTGTGCTTTTAAAGGATGCCAGAAGGACCACGACAGAAAAACTTAAGCGAATTGGCTACACGGGCACCGGTTAACGGATCNTGTATTAATTCATATTATTTTTTGTGCTTTTAAAGGATGCCAGAAGGACCACGACAGAAAAACTTAAGCGAATTGGCTACACGGGCACCGGTTAACGGATCTTTTTCGTTGTTGCTTGCAGATGAAAAATTACGGAGAGTTACGTCTAAATATTGGACAACAAAACAATCAGCGCCAAAAACTCGTGAACCTGTGTCCTTACTCTAATTACAAATATTGTATACGCTGTACATTTTGATTATTGTTGTAGTGTACCGATACATGTCACGTTATATTTACTTGTAGTGAGGTTACGGATTTTATCAGGACATGATTTGAAGTGGAAACAACGACGGTAAACTAGGTAATTCACTGCATAAAACAGTCTTATGTAGTTTTATAGAAATAGGATATTTGAATATTGATTCGTAAAAACATTTTTAGTCTGAAATTGTATGTGTATGATATTCTCAGATTCTGATCGTTTGCAAGAGAGAATTTTGGAAAATAATTAAATGAGCCATAATACTTAGTGACGATAACATTTTATGCTAAATATATTCAGCAAACCCTTTGAAATATGCCTTCAACTAAAAATCATATTATAAAAACCTATGATATGTTAATAGAAATAAAGATTTAGTCGCTCGTTAAAAAATCAAAACATATCCTTCACTAAAATGAGCACGTTGGGTTTCATAACAACTTTTTCTCAAATGGAGGAGGACTGTTTACATCAACTGATGAATCCATACAGTTAAGTTCTTGAACATCCATCGAGTTCGGGCAAATTTTAACAAGGCAGTTAAACGTGTTACCCCATCAACGTTCAGAAATCGATAAATGCGTTGTCCACTAGCGTCCGTTGGAGCACAAGAAAGTTTTCTTTGCTTACAATTACGGTTTGTCACTGTCACTGCGGTGTCCTCATGTACAAAGTTAAAACTTGTTGTTTTTCAGCTTCATCGCGGCACGTTAAAGAAATGGAAAACTAAGTGTTACTATGAGCTGAGGATAATGAGGACTGAGCTTCACAGGATTTTTCTGGATTACGATAATTTTGCTGAAAATTACAGGTATGGACTGGTCATAATGGCCGGCTATATAACGGTCCCAGCACTATATCGGCCACCCATGTTGTCGCCATTGTTTCAGTTTATGTGCATTAAAGACTTCACCTATACCGGTTCAAAAGTCTATTTCATAACAAGTTTTTAAATATTGCTAGGAAATTAGAGAACAATACATTTTCAAACGTCAGATGCTTTCACCTCCATTGTTAGTCTTTCTGAAAACTCCGGAACTAGCCCCTCGTCGCATCAGTGAATTTCCGTTGGAACTAGCTGCAAATGTTCGATTGCTTATTCTTTGTGTTGCAACATTACGTTCTTAGCTACTTCTAACAAAAATCCGCTCATGCGACGCGGGCTATACCCGGGGAATCATCATATCATCAGTCAATATTCAGTTGTCTAAAGCTCTGAACTTTTTTATTATTATAGAGACGCATATTATACCCCTTTACGATATACTACTAATTACAGGATAAACAACGGATTGCGTAACCCTTTCCGCAGACTCAGAAGATAGATAGTTAAGCGTAATTACTAATTGTTGACTGTCGATAAAAATGTTTGGCTGACGTACGATATCACAATACTACAAAAAAAAAGCTGAAAGTCTGTTTCCAACAAGTTCAGTTGTCTACATACGCTATTTATTGTTGAACATCTAACTGTTAACCATCCATCAAATCTAACACCATGCGACTTCCAGATGCACGAACGTGTTTAGGCATTTTTCTTGCTCTTCTTATTTCTCAGACGGTATGTTTAAACCACGTATTTTTGTTCTTTTGTTCACTAAAATTTTTGTAACTCGAAAGTAGTTTTATTGCATCTATACTTTTTTGCTAAACATTCGCTTTAGTCTAAATGCAATATTATGTTATTTTTGAATGAGTATCTTGTCCCATTTGGACGTCATTTGCAAGTGTAAATTGAAGCTAGGAATCGCGACGAGTGTTTATTTCAACGCTTTATTTCTCAGATCTCTTACCATTTGTGAGAGCAAAAGTGACATGGAATCAAGGGCCATTTGTCAGAAAAAAATATGCATTATTTTTTGCCTTAATTTATATGCTAAATGATTGTTTTTTCTTCGTCATGTTGTTGACCTCGGAAGAAGACTGAATACTCTCATCAAAACATAGGGAAATTGGTCTTTAAAACAAACACTAGTTAAAAGTCTTGTCTGTCATGTATGTGTGCATAAATATATCTACACCGATTAAATTACACGTCACAAAAATGAACGCCCCAGAATTGCGGATATAAGAACTGTTCGAATATTATGGAGGATTGTTCACAGTGCTAATAGCTCCTTTATGTGTGTATCAACATCATCCATCCAGTTACCCATTCCTCCACCAGTTTTTCCATTCCTCCTCCAGTTTTTCCATTCCTCCTCCAGTTTTTCCATTCCTCCTCCATTTTTCCATTCCTCCTCCATTTTTCCATTCCTCCTCCAGTTTTTCCATTCCTCCTCCAGTTTTTCCATTCCTCCTCCATTTTTCCATTCCTCCTCCAGTTTTTCCATTCCTCCTCCAGTTTTTCCATTCCTCCTACCGTATACCTATTCCTCTTCTCGTGTACGTAATCCTCCTCCCATTGTCTTATTCTTCCTCCCATTGTCTTATTCTTCCTCCCATTGTCTTATTCTTCCTTCCCTTTTTCCATTCCTCCTTCAGTCTTCCGAGGAATCAACCGAGTATTTCCTTTTTATTTACGGAAAATTTTCAAAATTTTATGCAAACCGGGAACTTCAACTAATTAAAAATCGTTCATGAGCTCACAGGGTCACAGACATGAGCCTATTAAAAGTAACTTCTGCCGCTGTTCAGTTTTTAGAATTTGAAGTTTTCTGAAAATTCATATTTATTAACTTTGTAGCGAAACACATCTTTAGTTGCACCATCTCATAAATATGAAGTATCGACAGATACCTTACTTGATCTCCTTCAACATGTTTTTGAACAAGGGGAGGGATGAAATTTGATTACATCTGCATCAGAACGTATCATGTTGTTTTGACACGCCCCGAGCATTAAAGACAAACTCTTTTATGATGAAACGTTCTTGTCTCAGGTTTACTTGTTTATAGAACTTCAGATAGCTAATTCTCATCAATATATTTAACTTATAGAAAATAACTCAATCAAGAATCCGGTAATGCGTTTTTAATGCAGGAAAAATATACGGATATGCATGCATTATAAATACCTAGTTTAATCTACTACCCGTTGTTTTGAAGAAGATTTTCTGCTCTAAAATGTTCTACATTATCGTGCTGCCGTATCCCATTCATTCTTTGTTTTGAATAAAATTTCTTTCCCATTCCCAAAGTGGGAAATTTTATTGAACTAATTTTAGGAGAACTCGCTATCCACCGTTGTAAATATCAACGTGAAAAGAAAGCTGAAAATTAAAAATTTCATCCAAACATTGTTGGGTTAGAAACGTTCCCCTTATGCATTATGCTTGCTGCATTTCCTGTCTGAATGGCTAGTCAAAGTCTTTGGACAAGGAAATGTTTAGAACTTTTTTTACCAGAAACATTGGTTTGCATTAGTCCCTGTAGGTCCACGAAAGAATTTCTCATCACACCAGGGTCCTAGAGTTTCAAAAGCCAAAGTTTTGAAGACGAGTTTATTAGATTCCAGTTTCGTTTTGCGTACTCGCTTTCCAGAGGCTCCTGGGGCCATGGAAGGTTTCGTTATATATGAGGCGGCCAACGCGTCGACGAAAGGGACGTCCCAAAAAAAGCGTTGTCTTCGACGTTGAACAAAATACATTGTTCCTTACGATTATGAATTATAGAGATATACTTTAGGTCCCAAAATTTCACGAAAACAAATTATTATTTGTTTCCATGTGCTGTTTTTGTGTATTTATAGGTTGCTAAGCGGACCACGACAGAAAAACTAAAGCGACTTAGTTACGGATGACCTCGGCAGCCCGTCATTGTACACAATGTGATCGTTTCACATCACCATGCAATATACTTGTATAACTTTAAATTTTTGCACATGTTAAAAATACATAAATAAAATCTGCTGTTTGTATTTTACTTTATCGTATTTTTTTGAACATTTCTCGGGAAGGGATTTTTAACATCTTGGACGTAAACAAATTAACGATAATTTGTGTTCAAAACATAAGAAACTTCGTCTAATGGTTGATTTGTCGGAAAAGTTCCCCTGACTGATACAGATACTGATACTCCGTCATCATATTTATTGGACGAATGTGACTTACGCTAAGACGAGCTGATTTTGAGCATAAAAACAGACTCAGTATGTTTAATTTCTTTAAACGCATCCAGAGGGCTTAACTAGCTAACAAGAATTTTTTTTTCATTTTTTATTGGAAAATGTCGAGCTTTAGGTCATTACACAGTTTCCAACCAATATAGTCATGATCGTGGATTTTCCTTTCCCCAAGTTCTCATAGCCTAGTCATATTAAGTTTCATCCTGAGCTCGCCCAAGTACACCACAAGAAATTGCGAAGTCCTGCAACACGCGGACAGTGACCAACCTACGGATGAAAACGAAGCAAAGGAAGGGAGTGGGGGAAAGGAAAAAACGACGAAAGTAAGGAGGATAAAATGGCTCCTTTGTTCTGGCGTCCGAGGCTACGCCATGCTCATGCATGCACACATCCACGTGTAAGATTGGCAGAGAGATGGAAGGAAGGAGAAAGGAGGAGTAGGGGACATAAAACGTGGTTTTGATTGCAACTGCATTTTCTCTTTGTCCAAGCAGTCCGCAAACATCTCATTGACCAAAACGGAAGACATTGCAAGGCAAAGCTTTCATTTCATTTCAAGCAAGACATTGCAAGGCAAAGCTTTCATTTCATTTCAAGCAAGACATTTCGTTTTCCGGCTAAAATACATTTCCTCAACCTTATCACGCCTGTTACACGGCCCTTCAAAACGAGTTAAAAAAATCCTTTCACGATTTCGTTATTCTCCTGAAAAAGAATCAAAGATATTGATCAAAACGGAAGGGTCAAAACAAGAAAACGCTCGTTGCATTCCCATACCTTCATCTCATTTGATAACACTTAACGTTTTCTTAAAACCTTTCGGATTTTTGAGTTCTTATTCGTAAGTTGAAAGACCTAGTGTGTTTGAAAATCTATATACTGTATTATACAATTATACGTCGCAGAACATTGAAATATTAAACCGTGCTAACATGACAATGAAGCGTTGCGGACTAAAAAACTTCATGTACAAAATTGTGGGAATAAATACGTTTGGCTGCTTGTTTATTGTTTTGCAACCGAACTTTTTTAGCTAGTTCTAGCAAACATCCGCTGATTTGACACGGTTAAATATCAATACACGTGTTCTTATTAATAGGGTGCCTTCGTATTGTCTCATTCAGGCAGAGCGCTACATTGCGAAAGACCTACTCCAGATCGACTTTCACAAGGGCCCGCTTCTAAATTCTATGTCACATGTTGGCTTGAAAACTGGAAAACAGGACCTACTGGCTTCCTGTAATGGATTACAATAAGCGGGTATAATTGCATGTAACCTTTTTTTTAATTTTCCACTTTTTCCTACAGGTTTTCTATATTAGTTAAAATCTCGTCAGCCTCAGTTTCATCCTAATCAATTAGTGTTTTGTAAAGTTTCATCTGCTCCTATCAAACTCCTGGTGGCGCATCTTAACTTTTCCACCTCCCACCGTGAGATATTCAAGCGGTACAAGTATCTTGTGCATTGTTTCCTCAGTCCATCGTTCTCTTCGGCCGCCAGCATCCTTTCATTTTCAATCACTTCGTGTTTCTTAACTTTCCACAGATTTTCCCACCATTTTTCCTCTTCTTCCTTTGATTCGACTTCATTGTGAAGCTTTCTTCCTATTTTCTCCTGATTCTCTTTCAGTTGACTCTCAGTTTCATACAACATGGACATACGCTCGCTTCAAACCTCACCCCCGTTGTTCTACGATTCCTACCTGTTCTTTACCATGTTACCATTCTCTGGGACCCTGAAATGAACTGTTTAGTAAAGGTAAACTAAGCTTAATAATTTGATGTTGTCAAGCATTAATTTTTATATGTAAATCGGGAAA
>VICI01003316.1:0-13609 GCA_019593645.1 Akabosia matsudoensis | reverse complement strand
TCATTTTAATTGTTGAGGACATCGATATAGGGGGTGTAGTTGTTGTAGTCAGAATCGAAATTAGATTTCAGGGACAATATGTCAGTCCGCTTGCCACAGTTGATTATTAACGCGTGAATTGGCATATTAAGCCAGTTTGACATCTCCAAAATCAAACATGTACCTTACTATCGTATTCTCCGTGTGAAACAACTTAAATCTTTTGTCAATGCAATGCAGATCATTAATCATGCAATTCGCCCGCAAGCATTCCTTGAAAGTAAATTTTCAATTTCTTGCCAGGATTTGGGCGGTCTGTTCTCAAGAACTCAATTTGCGTCCGTAGCCACGCATTTTACTCAATTGAAGAGCTACCCCACAAGCCCACTTTCGAAGAGCTCGGAAACTGCTATGTCGAGGACAACCTGGGCTCTTGTGACTTCGGCGGCGGGATGCAAATTGAAAGTGGAAGCGCGTCGGATAGGAATTTGTACACATTTGATCCTTGCCACCTTCAAGATCCAGAAGATATTGTCCTGAACGGGAATACGATAAAGGACAAGTCTCTTTTGAGAAACTTGTACGAAGTTAATACCGCTTTGTATGACAGATATATTCGAAGCGACAGCGAGTACGCGAATCCGGACTCCTCAATATGCGCGTACAAGCCCATCAAGTTTTGTGACAATGGGGTGTACGAATTAAGCATTCGGGCGTTCAATAAAGATGTGTTTAGTAGCTTCGGACTCGAACAAACGGTAACGCAAATGACATATTTCTAATAAGTAACGTTGCAAGCGGTCCAATGGTACAATATGTCCGTCTCTAGCTGGGTCTCTGGACTCAGCTCAACAGAACAACATACTTTTTCAGGCGCACTTTGCAAGACCCATTTTTTCCCCTCACTTCTGAAAGTACACTCCTCACCCCTACAGTATTCATCACCCATCAAAACAAACATCAGCTGACGTTGCCACGATTGGCTGATTGACCCGTTAGATAAAAAAGCAGGGGCTACGATAAAAAACGGTATGGCACAAAGAAAGTAGAGGAAGGAAGATGGGGCCGTTCAAAAGCGGAAAACGTAAACAACGTGAAAACCAAATGTTGTACCGTGTGCGAAGTGTTTTCTGTTGCTTATGTGGTCAGGCTTTTCAAGAGACCTACGTGAAAAAGTAATAATTCAAGGATAGTATGGCCATAATAGGACTCCAAATAAGTTTTCGTATTCCGAAGTTTTAAATCATATTATCGCAGTTCAATTTTCAGAAAACATACATAAATGGGGATTTGAGTTCTAAAATGGTGGTTAAACGGGATTGTACTTGATTTTGGATATAATTTGACCAGTAATGCATCTGTCCAACAAAGTCTTTTAGTTTTCAAATGATGATTATAATCTACCGAAATGTCATATAATATGGATTTTTAGGTTATACGAATGAATCAGCCAACACGTAATTAGCTGTTAAACGGCACCTTTAAGTATGGTTATTCCATTACATCACAATGTCTAGTAAGATGTAACCTAATAATAACCGATTCTTTAGGTCAGTTATGGGTGAACCGCTTGCAACTTTTACTTATAAGCAGATTTTACAATTGGCAATTAGTACTATATTCATGTTCTCTTTTTCAAATAGCGATTCAATATAAAACTTGGCGACAAACTCCTCTTTAAGGAAGTAGACCCATTCCAACTCGCTGAGACTGACAATACTGCCATTCACCTAATAGCCATATTGGAAAAAGATGGAGACTCCCTGTTAATTGATGGCTCTCAGAACAACGTTTATCTCGACGAGAAGGGCGCCGTTGACCTGAAATTTTGCTACAGTGGCTGCGACAAGAATCCTAACAAGGATTTCCTCTTGTTTGGCTACGCGATTCACAAACTTACGCCGGGACCGGAAGTAGACCGTTGCACTCAATGGAACGGGAAACCCTGCGACTGCACCAACCATCCTGACTGCGATTACACGAATGAAAACGAGCAGTGCCGGAACAGGACTCAGTGTAAGACCCACCAACATTTCTAAACAAACATTTGGATTTCTTTTTGATATTTAAATTGCAGACTGTCGGCTTCCTTGCCGAGACCGAGACCTAGAAGACAACTGCTTCCGGAAAGGGCCCCACGTGCACTATATCAAGGGTGGGGCTCTGTGCCAGTACTCACACGGGGACGAATTTTACTGCCAACAATTCGATGAGATCCTAGCGGTTAACTTTGGCGAGTCTCTCGTCGACTACCGCTCAATTAACTTCTCAAGTCACAAAGACGTCGATCAATTTAATCATCCCGAACCTAATCTCGTCACTGTCCAGCCCGGATCCGACCTACCCGATGACGCCACCAAAAAAATGTACAGCAGCTGTATCGAGGGAAACTTGAAAAGCGCGCCGTTTAACTTCACCGCGGTTTTGCCATCGAGTCCGGGGCATTACGAGCTTTCATTTATGATGCACGAGGGTCTAAAGGAACCTAATCAGGGTGATCGAAGTGATTTTGTCGTGCAAATTGCTAACTTTGCTGTGACAAAATCACTTGACATCAAGCGCTTCCGAGGGAAAACCTCGGGAATAGAGATAAACGTGCCGTTTGACTTACGCTTTGAGAACGGAAGCTTTTACATCTGGCCGTATGGACACAGCGTAACGCGACGGATTGACGGATTTGACAAGCAAATTAAAGGGGAATACGTGCTTATTAAAGACTTAAGGAGTGTTCGTATTAGTTTGTCTGTAGGTGAGTGTAACTCGGAGCCCAGGCCTCTTATCTGCGGATTTTTAATTTTGAAGTTCCGGAAGCTTGGAGAAACACCGGTGGACAAGTGCACGCTCCATCCAAATGTTTGTAAATGTTCGACAGATACGGAGTGCGACTTCCTTATCTCCTCCAAAGAGTGTATGAATCGAGCAAAGGGTAAGAGAGATGAATGGAGGAACTGTGAATGGTTTTATAACTTGTAACCGACTTGGCATAACCCTTCTACCTTTACAGTGGCGTTTGAGAAAATAATATTACATATTGTGAATTGTGGTAGGTATGTACTTTCCTACGAGAACAAGATGTCTCATGTTGGTTTCATTAGATTATGTTGTTTAGGTCAGAATGATGATGCTGCTTTAAAAAATTCTTCATTTTAAAGTGGGTTGAAAGAGCCGCTTGCTTGAGTTTAAATTTAAGTAGCATTACGCAACTTAAGGCTAAGTCGTCCACAGGGAGCGCATTCTCAATGCTGCTGTAAAGGGATATTAGAAATTAACCACCCATGCATTATTAGTAACTTTCGAGTACTGGAAATGGAATCTTTTTCCAGCGTTCAACTTCACGACGACACGACCGATCGGTTGCTCGTTGAAGGTTGATTGCTGCCGGATTGGTTACAAGAAGTTGAAAACCAGCAACGGCCCCTGAAAACATTTTTTTAAAACAATGTTCATATTACTGAGCGTGTCTTTTTTCAGTTTGTAAAACATTTGAACAGTACCAAGCAGCAAACTGCTACCGGAAGGGCGATCATGTCTACTACCTTCTTGGCGGGGCCGTTTGTCACTTTGAAACCGGTAGCGACAATTACTGTCGCCAGTGGGAAAACGTTTTTGCCGTAAATTACGGAGGAGACGAGGTGACGGACTATCGGGGGATCCAATTCAGAGCGGATCCGGGTCCGAAACAAACTGCGGCACCTGAGAATCCCGAGGTAAAGATTTCTGTGGAAGGAGTGCCTGAGGGGGGCACCAGAAAAATTTACGAGACAGTACGAACCCCGAAATGGAAGAAGGGTGTGTCAAGCAACCCGGTGAATTTGACGATAATCCTACCCGGCGCTGGAAATTACGAGCTAAGTATCATGTTCTTGGACAGCCTTCGTGCGGACGTGGGTGTGAGGGGCTTCAGCTTTTTCCTGAATGACATCGAACTGGTGCGGGAGTTTGACATAAATAAATACCGGGCAAGGCCAAAGGGGCTGGAAATTAATATTTTGTTTCAAGTGGCAGCGCATGAGAACGGATACGTGATATTTGTCCACGGTCAGTGTTACTTGAATGACGGGCTCTACACTGAGAACTCGGAGGAGTGTCAGAGTAATGTAATTTCGGATTCGAATAAGCTGGAATTGAGGCTGAAGCATGGGGAGTGCCATGATGATCCGAGTTTTATGATAAGCGGATTGTCCTTAATTAGATTTAAGGAATCGAATGTAATTGTACTATGACTGAAATATTGAATAAAAGACGTTTAAGCCTGACGCTTTCAAGCTCTAAGCAATAATCATGCTCTAAAACCTGAGATACGGACAGTAGACAGACAGACAGACATCTCAGCCAATCCAGTGCTGAGCCAGCCTCAAAAAGGAAAGCGATTAAATTTGCCTAAATAAAAATTCCTGAACGTCTGAGTTTACGATTTCATTATAACTCTTGACATTCATTTCGGTGACATTTTTCATAACTCTGTCCCTCTCATCTGTGCCATTTATTCTACTCGCAGATTCTCATTTAATTTATTACGACCATTTCTCTAGTTTTACAGGCATTACAGATCTTGAAAATGCAAAATAAGAGAAACGAGAGCTTTGCGGTTTCGCATGGTTTATTGCTATAAATCGCCATAAAGTTTTTGGAAGTTTTCCTCCACATCAGAAAGAATACAGCATAGCATTAACTATCATCGCTTTAGTAAAACTATTCCCACAAAAAGCGCCTTTCTACAGTCCTTGGTCGCATTTCCACACTATCATTTTCTTTCAAGAAACTCTCGTCCTGAAGTTTTTTACAAAACGACAATACCAACTTAAGTAATGAATGAGAAGACCTGATAATCACACCCATTTCATCTCAAGTATATCCTTAAATATAAATGTACCGAGAGAAAGTTGGAAGCTCTGCATTCATTTGTTTTACACGGGTACGGCTTCAGCGCCTTTTTCTTTTTTTACTTCTCTCGAAAGAATAGAAAATATTTTGAAAGGAAAAGGAAATAAACCCTGACTGAACGGACCAACTAACTCGACGAGGGAGAGGAAATGAAGTTGATTACATTTTTGACACTGACACCTTTCGCAATTATTTCATGTCCTTAGTCTTCCATTCGTCTTTCACGTTGAAGTTTGGTCTTTCGGGGACTTCGTATCAGTCTTTTTAAAGTTGCGGTCATGTTCGTCATCATGTAACAGTCAACATTATCATTGGGGGGAGGGGAAACGCTACGGTCTTTGCACAAAGAATCGTTAAAGAATGGTTACATAGTCGACGGAGTTTCCTGTGTTGTGGCGATGATGATAAAATTAGTATTCAGGGTGTATAAAATGAGATGCTGAAAGTTGCTGTGCTGGTCTACAAGAGAAAAAAAAAGTAGGACGACGGCAGTCTTCTTGTATGATGAAGAAAGTTAATTTTCTTATGTTTTAAAGAGAATTGATGAATTTCGGGGAGGAGATGACGTGAACACGATGAGCAGATGTAAAAAATAAACGTGTTTTCAAACATAACGGAAGGAAGCACCATCTCCTCTCTCTCGTCTTCTCATCTCCCCACCTACCTTCGTCAGAATGACGTGAAAGCAGTATTTATACATGCAGATAAATAAAATATGCTCTCTTTCAATATGCAGTAGCTTTTGTTTAATGAAGGAAAAGGAAATTCAGACAATATTTTGTGAGGCAGTCAGGAAAAACAGTATCATCGTAAGGCGATTTGAGTTACCATTTTGCTTCTTAATAATATGTAGCTTGATAGTTTAAATGAGGACCAATTTCCGGTGTGTTTCCACTCCCATCGCAGAACGTCCTAGTACATTATGTTTCTCTACCTCATGACACAATCCACTATTAAAATGAGGAGGAGGATCGATATAGATAAAGTTTCCAAACAATGGTCTGACGCCTAAATGACAAAGACGCATATGGCACGAAAAAAAAAATTCTCCAGCTCGAGAGTGAACGACCACCCGTAAAACTCTAAACCCCGTCTACAAACAACACCATCATCAGTCAAAAGGAGCAGGTCTAAAACAAGGAAATAAAAAATGTTGAGACGTTCGACATGCGACGTTTTGATAGGCTGATGGCTGGAAAAGGCTGATCACAATTTAAAAGCAAAATTCAGTAGTGAAACAAGGGTTAATCGTACAATAAATGTTGGCATTTTTGGCAACATAAAAAATGCTTTCGCAAGCTTGTATTGTAAATCCTGTGTATTTTACTTGGCCAATTTCATGGCACCTATTCATTTTGAGATTAAAATGAATGTCCTGTCTACTCGTTTTAATGCATGCAAATTTAGTAATATGTATGCATATTTACATCACATACTTTTTCACTTGGCTTTCACTTTAAAAAACTTAAAAAAACAAACAGTCGACGGTTACGGTATAGTTTTTAGCGAGTCTTAATAATCCGCCAGTCTTTGCGAAATAGCGTGTTATCAGCATGAACTTCGTATTCATCTTTTTCTCCTATTTTCATGAAAAAAAATGCCACTAAGTCATTTGAATGTGTGTGTACTTGCTTAAAAATCGCGCCGCGATTCTTCTCCAACACTTTCACGACTAGAGAATAGTAGAAAGAAAGGCGAATGAAACATGAGTTTGAATAGTAATGGAGAAATTTTTCGTTGGAAAAAGTAAACAAAGTTGTGTTGTGTGCGTTATTCTTACTTCGTACAAAACATATGCGCAGAGCATAACAATAAACTCTCAGTCAAAGAAGTTTCTGCTACTTTGGCTTCCGCTTCATTTTATTATACGGGGTACATTATAACACAATATTGGACTAGTTCAAACAATTTCCCAGTCCCAAGTAATTGTTTAAAATTAAAAAGGCACATTCCGTGCATGGTAAAAGCTGTCCTATGCTTCATTATAATTCACAGCTTCCCTAAAATGAATAGGGTAGCGAGATTTGCATAAGGTCTAAAAGAGAAAACTTATTTGTAGCTGGGAAAACTGCAAAAATTTATGAATGAACATCCTCCCCAAGTCATGCTGCAACGTTCAGCAAGATTCAGACGGTGAAAAGTCAATATATTCATCTAATATGCATTCATCCTGTTCAATATGCTTAATTTTTAGTCTGAAACAATCAGCATACTAAAGACGAAAGATATATTCCAATTCCAACATAAGTTTTCGTTCAATAATTTAAGATAGAGGCAATGGCTCCCACTGTCACCACTTTACAGTTTTAAAAAACTTTGCGAATGTCCACCTCTTGAGGAATAGTTTTATGGCTGTATTTTTTATATGTGTAATAGGCTGCAAATGTGTCCGTTTCACCAGCACATATTCTAAGGAATGGGGCATTTTCACCAGCCCCGACTACCCAGCCAGCTATCCGGGAGGGATCCGGTGTCTTCTCTATTCTTTCACTGCTCCAGCTCAACACATTGTCCACGTCCACTTTGACAGGATTCATCTGTCACCGTCACCAAATGGGTAACATAAACACTTCTCTACATTTCTTTTCAGCGTCCCTCTCCTGCATTGAATCTATTCTTGTTCACATTCCCCTATGTCCCTTTTCCTTAGCTGTTTTACAATTTTATTTTCAAAGGCGGATTTTCTTTTCGTCTTTATTCTCCTCGTATTTCTCCAACGTGCTTTGTTATATATATGTATACATACTATTTCCAGTTGTTTATTTTCCTTCTTTCAAGTTTTGTGTCTCAAATCGCTAATTCGACTGCACACGTAGCAAAAATCCTTGTAAACATTAAAGGCGGCTGGCACTACAGCGTGGAATTGTACGAAAGTTCTTTTTTTCTTCAACGACATGGATTCAGCAACGAATTTCTGACTATTTCATGAGGCCAGTTACACATTCGCAGAAATATTTATGTAGATACCTAAATATGGTCGAAGACGTGCACAATGTGGAAGACCATCGGATACCTAATACCGCCAACATTTCATATGCTAAGCCCCAGACCCGTAAGTCCGAGCATCCAAGTCGAGGAGAGATGACAAAAATAGGGAATTTTCAAGTGATTTTTTTTTGTTGCTGGAAAACAGCAGTCTCCTCTCTACACTTGGGTTGATTCACGTATTTCCCCAACATGAATACCCAGCTGTGTGTGACCTAGAGACATTTCGCTGGTTTCCCTCCCTCGTCTAAAGTTTATATGCGCTTTTACCTTTTTTATGGTCTACAATGTCTCACATGCACCATACATGTAGGAAAAAGCGTCTCGGCTGTAACAAACGGTGGACTTACTTTAAAAGCACCGTGTTTTGAGTACCTATCTAAGTAGACTTCGAAAAGCTAGCCATTTTTAGTACTCTCCCAATCTGGTAAAAGTCAAATTTCTCGGGGTTTTTGGAAAAAATAACTCCTTTCCAGAAGTCACCACACGTGTATCTATATAAACTGACGTGCTATGCTCAACTTAAGTGGAGTGCAACGGTAAAGCTTGAGGTGACGGCATGTCGACTCCTAAGATGCCAACCCATTTCAATCCTTATTCCCACTGCAGCTTTACAAATGAGTATCAACAGAGAGGCAGTTTTATGCACATGGCAAACTACCCTATTTTTCCAGAAGCTAGACGAGTGGCTTTATATGAAGAGCAAGATGAAGATGAAGATTGAAAGGAATGATGTTGATTATTACAACAACGACTTTCTCTTTACTTTATTATCTTCGCCTTTAAAGAAAAAAAAACAAATAGGGCTCACCAAGGAACATCAAGTGTAGAGAAACATTATTACGCCTGCCGAAATAACAACGTGAAAGCGATGAGAAAATAAGGATTCTTGAATGAGTGACTGAGGTGACGTCTGAGGTAACGTGAAGTACGCAGTGGGTACCTTACAGACTCTCCTGCTAATAAGTGAAAAGTCTGGTCGAGCTTTGTACTTTTGCCAAAAAGCAAACTGTGATATCGAATTTTTTCTTTCTCACGTACCAGTTTCATTTCCGAGAGAGAGAGAACCAGGCGAAATGCACAGAGGGCTGAATTGTTTGTATAGTTGTTGATTTTTTTTTCTATTAAAGTAGAAGACACACCTTGAGCCGTAATATAAGGGTGAGAATAGAATTTATTAGGATAAAGGAAAATGATGCAATTGGATTTCCTTTTAGAGTTTCGCTAAAATGTAAGTCTTGTGAAAGTGCAGCAGAGCTAGTCGTATTTTAAGCCCCCAAGTTTTTGCTCATATAATAGCCTTTCACATTACTCTTATTCGACCATTTCCTCGCCATTTGTATGCGCTATATGATGATGGTAACGAGATATTCTATAAAAACGTTCTCCCTTAAGCTGGGACCATTGCGAGAGCTGAATATGTATCATGGTCACCGTTTTATACCTTCCTTCCTTTCAGCCATCTACTTCACTTTCACTCTTCTAGTTTTCTTCATAATGCATCAAATATTATATGATCCGCTCCAAATCCACAAAAAAACAGTTACTGTGAGACTCCGGAATCGAACGTGAATTGTGTTTGAGGCGATCAGTCGCACGGTGACAGTTTGCTATTACAGTTTATTGGAGTTGGCACTCACTGGTACGCCAACAAGTAATGAAACTGTGAAGAAAAATTGTTCTTGAAGAATTGCAAGGAAAAGCTTAGAACTTAGAATGGAAGACAAAAAAGGTACACTATTGTTATTACTATTGAATGGGTTCCGAGAGCCTCTGAAAGTGTGTCAATGTTCTCTGATGTGTCACCCTCATTCGCAATTTCATTATAACCTTTCATAGGGACTCTTTTCATGTCAAGTGCAACATTCGTGAAAGTATGAGACCAGTTTAGAGGTGAGGTACCATTAAATAGTAATTCAATATCAGAAGACAAGCGTAAAAGCTGGAATTGTAATAACGATTGTGCGAAGTAAATGTGAGTTTAAGAGAAGCGTGTAGGAAAACAATATGTACCACCTGACCACTAATAGTGACCCCAATAAACACTTGTCCTATTAGAGACGAGGCCTCAGTTTTGTTACTCTATTATTTGTCGACTTTTACAAGGAAGAAAGGAATCATTGAAATTTTTCCTAAGGGACTAGCCATAAATACATTGATCCTGACAAAAGCTAAAGGAGAAAATAAGGAGTAGCATGGGGTGCCCGACTCTGGCAAAGAGCACAGCCAAGATGCCGAGTTGCCATGATTTGAGCTTCTACAAAGGAACAAATGCGAAACACAAGAAGAATCCAAATCGAGAAAAGTAGAAACAAAAGAAGAAAAACTTACGCTTTGAAAGAAAAACAGTGGGGAAAGTAGAATTACAAGGGAACTGATGTAATAATAGCTCCTTTTCAACTTACCCATTGAACACTTCTTACACTTTTTGTAAGGGAAAAAAGTTTAGCAAGAAAGAATAACCTGTAAGTCCACTAGTGATGTCTTCTATTGTCATTACTGCTAGCTAAGAAAAGAGTAGAAGTTAGCTGATGTTAATCCTTTTGTGTTATTAAGATTAGTAATTCCCCAAAGATAAATATATATTGATGATAACAATTGGAACTTGATTGGAGACAAAGGAGGAATGAAATATCTATCTACTTTCCATTTACTTAATGTTTTTTTAATAATTCCGCTTATACATGAGATTAGACTCCCTTTCTAAGCCTAGTTCTCAATCATAAACCGTGGAAGTATCTTTACGTTGATACTATTTAATAATAATTCCAATATTAACTTAATTCTCAAAAGGTAAAGAATCGCCTCGAGATAATAAGGACATGCAGCGACCACTTATGTATCTGTACAACAATTACTTGAAAACCTAAAACGTTTCGTTTAGTATCTTGTCGAACCACAACATTACATGCATGCTCCAACTTCATGCCCTGCCATCCGTTAAAAATACCATGTGGGCTTTCACCTGGTTCAGACAAAATAGGATCGCGTGTAAGTAACGAGTGTTTTAAAAGCTCCCTTAGTTCCCAAAATCACGGTATATTGACCGTGAAGCAATGTGTGAAGGAGCTAATATTCCTGGTCGAGTTCATGTTCAGTACCATCAGTTCCTGAGAGAAACACCATTAACGATTATTACGATGTTATCACTATCATTCTTTTTTTTGCGTGCTTTGTCAATTTGAACAACTGTGCAAACAGCTATGGAGGTGAGCGGAGGAAACACATCTTTATTTTCCAATGGGAGATGCTATTGGATTTGTGAAAAGGCACGGAATATAGTGCACTTCATTCTTTGAATATAGTGCACTTCTATTTTGACACGCTTCACTGACACTGGCATCATCGCTTTTCACATCTATTTTCTTTGAATTACCACAATCCACGTCAACTCTTCTGTGGAAGCATGTTGCAAGCCGAGTCCAGTTCTATAGAATGAAGAAGAAAACATAGTCATGTGAAAAATGTAACAACACATTTGTAGTAGAGAAAGTTTTCGGAGACAGCTCATGTCACAACCTAAAACATGAACAAGGACCATGAAGAACAGACAAGTAGGCTCATTTTCCTCTTGAAAAGATAATGAACTCTTTTGTTATTCGCTAGCCGAAAATCTTCGTTGCTCTCTTACACAAATCGTTTTCAATCCAGCCGCGAGTTCTCTTCAAAAGAAAACTTGTTGAAAAATCTTAAAGTTGAGAAAACGGCTGAATCGAAACAAAGCATAAGCGAGAAATGTGGATGACGAACGAGAGCGCGAGTAGGAAAAGTGCGTTCTAACACATTCACATTTAACATTCATAGTGACGATGAACTTGCAAGGAGTCGCTATAAAAGAGGAAGAAAAAAGTAATTATTTTTCTACCATTTTCATCTTCAATGGCGGCTTTTCATACCTTGTGAATCTGTCA
Organism: Akabosia matsudoensis; assembly: GCA_019593645.1. Classification (NCBI taxonomy): domain Eukaryota; kingdom Metazoa; phylum Arthropoda; class Collembola; order Entomobryomorpha; family Paronellidae; genus Akabosia; species Akabosia matsudoensis. The sequence goes on along the minus strand of VICI01003316.1, from coordinate 1,850 downwards.
AGAAAATGGCTACAGGAGAGTGAAGCGTAAAGAATTTCATTTAGTCTGCCTTTTCTCAAATAATTATACAGTAGAGCCAGTAAAGGTGTATCAGCCGTTACCCAAAATCCCAATGCAGTTGGTTGTACAAGATACGCAAAAATGCGAGTTTGGGTAAATCCAAATAAAGGAAAATGGAGTGTGAAGAGTGAAAGGATAGATTGAATTAAAACCTAATTCGACTGAATGCGTCTTTATCATCAGACAAGGCATTTTTCGTGCATATCTGCAAACACAACTGCGCAAAGAAAATTTGAATAGAATGAATGCATGAGGAGCAGTGCAGTGATGTGGAGAGAAGAGTGAAAGCGAGTAGGCAGCTATTTTGACAAACTTGAATGGAAGTAGTAAAGCGAGTGGCAGGAGAAAATGCGATACTACTAGTAGTCGAGTACCTAAGTGTATATTATGAGGATTGAAGACGATTTTTAAATGACGTATTTCCTAGTCGCAATTTTCTCCTGTTTATTATAAGAAAAGAAGCAGATTATGCCCGATAATGCATCTAGCTATACCAAAGCACATACCGTGAGGTATCATGTGTTTTAGCCGGGCTACGTAGAACGAAAAAAAATCTAAAAATTGGCAGGCTCTGCGGGATATCACAAGAGGTTGGCTGCATTCGAAAAAATTCTGGTGCTTTACAACCACAAATTGATTTTTCTGAAAATCAAAATTAATTAATATATGTTAAACTTATTTAGCTATTTCAAATGAATTTTTGAATTTTTGAGATATGTTACTACATCATAGGTGGGATTAATACAAGCTTTGGTGAAAGTAAAAAGTATAGTTTCGCTTTCCCTTTATGAAAACGTACGTGGGTGTGTGAGGTTTTTATTATGTTATTTAGGCCCAATTCACAGCCAACAGCTGCCGGATGTTGGCATTCTATTTTAAACCTCACCAGGCTTTACCACTCTGCAGCATGCTTTAAGTAAGTGTGTTTCCTTTTAAATCTTTTGTTAAGATTTGCACCTAGGGATGTTTTCACTTGTTTTCCCATGCGTAAACCTCTCATTCAGCTCCCACAAGCTGCAGTTTGTAGTCCCTCGAAGTGCTTAACTTCAAGTTTTGTACGCTTTAATAACTATGCCAGAAGAACTGATTAGGTACCCACTTTTTTAAAGAGACTGTCTACATTTTTCGAACATCTGTTCGCACACAGGTGTTTTATAACTTCCAGAACCATCAAAGCATAAACATCATTGTTGCGTTCTCCACCATTTTTGGAAAAAATTATCGTTTTTCAGGCGTTTTTCCGTGTGCAAATTCATCGAGGATTTACTAAAGCAGTTTTTCAACTCTCTTTGTTCGCTGATATTTGTAATAATCGGAATAATAACTAAAATCTTGGAATTTCGTCCTAAGACTGTCTAAGACTAAGATTCTTGGTAATTCGTACATCGAGGCAAGCTTGCCAATAATTGCACCATGTTTTAAAATAAAAGTATGTTAGGTGTAAGATCGATGGAAAAATATTTTTATGGTCTCCTAGAGTCGTATCGTATCACTGAACAATATGACTATCATATATGAAAGTGCTGCAAAAATGTAACGATTACAAGAGTCATTTGGCCGCGTAATGCACTTCCCTTGAAATGTAATCAGACAGACGTTTGAAATTAAATAAAAGCTTTTAAAGCTATAAAGACGTAGCTGAACAGAAAGAGTCCAGTCTAAAGCTAAAGAAAAAGCTAAAGAAAAGCTAAAGAAAAAGTTACAGAAAAAGCCAAAGAAAAAGCTAAAGAAAAAGCTTAGCAAAAAAGCTAAAGAAAAAGCTTAGGAATGAAGCTAAAGAAAAAGCTTAG
>VICI01003315.1:0-13613 GCA_019593645.1 Akabosia matsudoensis | reverse complement strand
AAGGTTATTAATCTGTAAATATCAATTGGCTACGTTGCGATCGCAAAACAAATCTTTGGGTTTTAATACTTGGAAACTCTAATGAAACAGAACTGTAAAATCGTACTGACTTCCTTCTGGCGAAAAAGTATAAAAATGGTTTTTAGGTCAGTTAAGTAGAATCTGGGCTTTATTGCAACCTAAGGGGACTATGATATGGGGAATTTCAGCTGAATTGGATCCTATAAAATCAGCGTATTTCCTTTTTATTATAAGTTAAAGACACCGCCCATCGAAGTAATTGTCAAGAAAATATATGCGAGGATGCTATACGTGGAAACTACTCCAGCGGTACGCGCTCGTCTCAAACGATTTTATTGTTTGCACATTGACACCACACGCGTTTGACATTTATAGCTTTGTTTTCCATTCAGTTATGACTTTTTGGCTAATTATTGGGGATTTATTCGTATCATATTCTCTTGGACGAATACGGCAAGAAACATACTGATACAGAGACAACGTATTACGACAAAAATCCAGATTAAAATATCTATACCGTGCGAAGTAATTTAGTTACCAATGGCCTTGTGAATTCTCGGCAATGTAAAAGATAACAAGGGTAATGAATACTTAGCTGGCAATCAATAGCTGTGCGATGTCTTACAAATTGTTATGATTATTGCATTTCTGCCGCTGGCGCATTTTTTCTTTGTAGTTTCAGCTTCCCTATGAAATTCCGTTTTGACAACCTCAAACCCCTTTGAAAATCATGCTGTCCACGAAAGAGCGATGGTGTCCCATCAAAACACAAAGGATTACGAATTATGAAACTTTTCAAAAGTAGTTCTGTTTGTACAATACTGAATACTGATTATGCAATGCAACTAAAACACAACTAGCGGAAAATATACGAGCTCTTGTCTCTTGAGGGAGTCTGCCTCTGACCTTCACTCATAAAAATTATGATGATCAACTGCAATGATAAAATTATAGAATAAGACACAGAATCGTTCGAAAAATCAAAGTATGCACACGGTCGCCTCAGATAACAATAAATAAAAATAAAATGGCTCTAATTTGCTGTACATATGAAATATGATTAAAAGTGCGTCGTGGGGGCAGCACATTCAACATAAATGAAAGAATGATGAATGAAAGCAAAAGTGTTTAAGTTTGTAGAAAAAGCAAACATGATTCTGGATCCTTTATAAACGACATGGTCATCCAAAACAATAGAAAGCCCACTCGTGCAATTGCGCTTGCTTTCAATCAATTATGGGTTGTTCCTCATCCATTGTTATTCAATATGTATACAAGTAGACGACATAATAGATGAACATGATCTCCTTTTGTTACGAGCCGTCCATCGTGTCATATTCGCAATTTTTTTCACTATGATCCTTATTCTAGGTAAATTAAAAATCGAAATAAAATCGAAATTTTTATAATAATAAAAAAGATATAGGCTATAATAAGCAGTATTATTATAGTCTAAAACGTGGCTGTTTCCGCAGGGTTAGTGCTACGCTTTTACCCTTCAAGGTTATATTGAGTGTTTTTTGAGTCCGTGGTGTACTTGTCGCTTGAAAAGATGGCAACAGGAAGTATCACATTGTCAATATTTTACTTTTAACTTTGTATCTTGTTAGAACATAACCAATATATTTCGTAGCTCACGAATTTCAATCACTCGTTGTGGTTTGGTATCACAGTAGACCGCTTGTTGGTATTTTCGTTAGTAAACACTAACAGACACGGTATAATCAAAAAGGTGGTTTACGCCTTAGCTTGCTCATTCACAAGGTTAGTAAAATGATTGAGTTTCAAACGAAACATTGATTAAAAACATTTGGACTAGAGTGTAATGCAATCATTTTTAAGGTCTGCCTAATCACCAAATTAAAGCGTATTGTTAGGCGCAATAGAAAATGGAATTTGTAGTACATTTTGTGTTTCGTGTTTGCGGTTTTGCTACTTTTATCGACATCTTATATGTATTTTACTAATACTAATGCATATATCTCGGTGGACGTATAGGACTCACAATGATAGATTTTGGACTGCATATATCGTGAATATAATTCATTGAGCTATGAAGATAATAGTACGCAGTTATCAAGGACCATCGCCCAGTGCGTCAACCCAGGAGGGGGATGGATTTAATGGAACAAAAAGTTTATGGTTTTTATGTTTATAAAATGCATTACTCTTTTAGTCCTGTCAAAGTTGTCATGTTATACTGAATGAGAAGGTCCACCTCCAAAACTATGATGCCTTTGGTGGGGCATTCTATGCGTTAAAAGTATTACCAACAAGGAGGTCGATTTGGTTTAATTTTTATGAGGAGCGAACACGACTAAATTTGTTTCCTTCCTTGATAAAGTTCATGCACGAAGTAAAAAAACAGTGACAGGGATGTCGACAGCGTGTGCCAAAGCCGAGCTTGCTACGGGTAATAGTGACGTGACATTGATCATAATTGATTGATTGGATTTTCTCTCCCCAGAGGAATCTCATTGTGAAGTCAGTACTATTTTGGATTAGTCGAAACTATTGTAACGTTCGTCCTTTTACATATCAAAGGTAATGGACAATGGGCACGAACGAAAGCTTAAAATAGGTTCAAAAAGCACGTACAGGTCAATGAAAACAGTGCATGAGTTGACAACAGGACAAGTTTTAATTTCATGCAGGCGACGAAGGTGTCAGTATTGTTATGAAATTGAGTTGTCAAAGGAAAAATGAGCTGAACCTAAACAGAAAATAGATTGGAGATTATCTAACTGAACTATCAACAACTAGGTTACGTTATTCTATTAAGATTTTTTTTCTCAATAAGGGATCGATAATCTATGACCTTTGCATGGTCGCCTTTAGTCCGTAATACTTACGTAAAAGATTTGCTATGCAAAAAAACTTATGAAAATTGTTATTGCTAACTCAAATTCCAAGTTATGAAATTCTGGGGTTTCTTTGCGTTTGAATCTTCGGAGTGTTGGACACTGGCAAAAATCTGAACTTTCCACGTATATTGTATATGGATCATATATTTATGTACTACGCAAAGCGATAATACAGCACTGATTCGAAAAAACTTTCAACTTCAAGAATATTTTGCTAACGAACAAAAGATTGATGGAACATTTTCTTTCTATAAAAGCCCTTCTTCTGATCTAGATTACATGTCACTGCGGCAAAACTACAAAGTTAAATTGCAAGTTATGTGAAACGTGACCTAGATGCTGTGACTTTTGCTTCCTACAAGAAATCCACTCCTGGTGCATAATAATCTGAAAATCAGTGATCGGTTGCATGCAAGCTTTTTCACATGACGAAAATACGCACACATCATACTCACTCTCCCTTGCAGAACAACCATGTCAGTAAACCAATGACTTTGTGCATTTATAACAAAACAGAAAGAATATTGTTTTGTTCTAATAAAAAAGCATCGCCAAGAAAGAATATGATATGATCATGGTCGCTTTCAAGTTCGCTTTCTGTTATTTTAGCTCTGGTATTTTCAATCTCGCTTTCTTTCTCGTCTCATTAACACCAACCTTCATAGCCGTAACCCGAACACCTTATCGTCCAAAATTGCAAATCGGGCGCCCGTGCTCATTGCCAATATTTTCGATTGCTGCTGCTGGTGCGGTTATACTAGATTTGAAATTCATGGCCATTCTTTGATTAAGATGGGATATCATACAATCAACATTATTTTGGCTGTTTTCGAGCGGTTTCTAATTCTGAAGCCACACCAATGCTCAGCAGCACAACCGAAAACCAAAATCTCGTTTCACGTCAATATCAGTACAGATCAATGGCGCATTGCAGACCACTACTATGGAATTACTATCAAGTTTACTATGCTCAGCGGAATCACTGCCGAGCTGTAGTAAATTGGTTTCCTGCAAGTCATGCTTTTGACGATGATGACGATGATATTGGTGAACCAAGATTCATTTTCGTGCCCTTTTGTGACATTTCAACACTTTTGTTTGCCTACTTTTTTTCATTCACAACGGCAGAAGTAAACAGATCTAATGGGTTTACTGTGTTTACGTTCCTCCTTATAATAATTAATGGAAAATCGTTATTCATCAGTTCGTTTCACCCTATCATTATTCATTGCTTCCAAGACACAAAGAGAAAAGCGGCAGTTGATTGCACAAACACATTGACTCAAGTGCCTGCACGAATTTTCATGCTGATTGCTACTGAATTAGTGGCCCTCACAAGATCATTGTATTGTATCAGATATCAGTGCAAAAGGTGTATAATTGTTTTTTATTGAAAGATTTTTTAGCGTTGGTTTACGGTTCTGGTAAAAAATCCATTCAGCTACAGACCATGATGACAATCACAATGCGCATATGAATAGTACATTAAAGCCCCCAAAAGTCAATTCATTCATGAAAAGGTACGTTTTCACAACTAATCTACTAAGACTGTTGTACTGCACAAAAAATTTTATGCTAATTTCATGGATTTTATAGAGCTTCTTACACAAAAAACATCGTTTTCCATTTTATTGCGTCAACATAAAGCACGTATTTTCGGCTAAATCAAGGAAAACAAGTACACCCTTGATGAAAGAGCCCTATTTCTCGTTTCATTATGATTCTAATAGTAGCGGGGAGTCTACTAATTTGCTTTAGATTACGTTTGCAATAAAAAAATAGTTAATAATGTAATTCCTTATCTTGGAAATAATCTTTCGTATTAGAATGGTCTTATTTTGGAGATGGAGGAGGTCTAGTTGAATAGCAACTTGCTCTGGACTCAAGATGTTTATGAGAATGACCAAACAGCAGGAGCACTAATAAGAAGTTCAATTGATGTGATGCAGGTAAGTATACAAATTTTAGACCATCACAGTACCATAAAATTTCATACATTCGTAGATGAAGACTAGTTGTGAAATCTTATCATTCGTATCCATAAATTTTTTTACCTTTTTCCATTAATTCTCGAGCTAAATGAAAAATATTATCATTTTTTGTTCGCATCCAGCCAATATGCCAAGACCTGCACCCCCAAAAATAACTGCGTCAATAAATCTTGGATTCTTTTTCTTGTCAAAAAGTGCCACTGTTAGGACTAGTAACGCTCCTTATTATTATTAATATCTTAAATTTCTTTTGTATCACGTACAATCAGAAGGATAGTCATTGGTCAAGAAATTTAATAGTTTTAAGTTTCCTCCAAAATATCAACAGCTGCACCTTTTAAACCACCTAATTACACGCATTATTTAAACAAATATTGGCCAGGAGAACAAAAAAGCAAAGAGGAAAAATAACAATTGTCATTGCGGCATCCAGCACTTGTCCCCTGAATATTCATTGCTGTTGTGTACTCACATTTCCCAATCGTTGTGAATATGAAACGTGCCTTAATATTACTAAATGACTGTGGGAGTATGTATTTAAAAACAAGGCATGTTATTGCGAATTGATAATCGTATTGCAAAAAAAAATTAGCTGACGTATCTCCCATATCTCCGTATACTAGAATTCAAAATTTCCTTGTAATTGAATATTTAGATGAAAATCGTCATATTCTATCTTCCGATTTTTGAGCAATACCTAACGTTAAAAAAAGCTTTCAGTTTTTTTGCTCATCAGTGAATGTTCATGTAACCTCACCTTATCCAATTTCATTTCCCCATCGGCAATGTCTCCGCATATTTTAAAACAAAGCATGTTACTCAATCAACAAACAATATTTGAGCTACAAAAATAAATATCATAGGGAGATTGTTTGAAGATAACACATTCAATTGAAAACAAAATTGCAAACGTGTGTCATGTTAATCGGTATGACATATTATACACGGTCGTGTCCGCTACAAATAGACAAAGTCTCACCATTACTTCTAACATCGGACGCATTTGATTCTTAGCAAGAAAAACGAGGAGGTAGATCGTGTATCGATTGATTTATGACATGTGCTTCAGTTTGGTGGTCTCACGCGTGTGGAGGTAATACAGGTAATCAATAATGACAAAGTTTTTGTCTCTGCTTCAATGAAGTATAAGAATAGCCACAGTTGAAAGTAGTATCTAAACGAATACGACAGACTGGGAGGCTAGAAGTGGAAAGCCTATTTATTAAGATGGGATACCACCATGACTGGCTATTTTAGAAACAACCTACTGACTCCCATCATGGACTAAACACACCTGTGTGAGTCATCGGCCATTTGGGAGGCGAAGATACAAAAAGATTGTTTTAGTTAAAAAAGGCGATATTTGTGTCAATGAATAATGACAATGTCTGTTTTTGTTTTAAAGTTCATTCATTCACCAGTCACAACTGACCCGCATTTCTTAAGCCTGCATAGCTCACACCTAAATAGGTAGTTTCCAAAAAATATTACCTAAGGATGGTGTAAACCTTGTATGAATGAAACTAAAAGTGGCTAAAAACACATTCGTTTCACACGACGTGTCATGTAACGTGAATGCATGTGTGCATACTAACAAAACTTAAAGCACAATAATGTTCACAGTAGCTCCCTTCACCAATATTACCTATGTACTTGTTGAAATAGTGAATGAATAGCGTCCGTCTCCGTACAATTTTTTCCCAATAAATAATTCATTGGTTTTTCGATGTTGCCACTTTTGTTACTCCTACCTTTGTGACCTTTAGTTTCCTTCCACACCTTCAGTCACTTGGCCGAACGCATTGGTCATTCGATAGGAGATATTTTAATCGCTCAAAGGCGGCATTAATTACTCTACGGATATTTATGGTGCACGATCGCATAGAATACTGCTGCAATATTTTGAAAATATGTCACAGCTGGACAATCACATAAGATACTTGTTCAATCAATGGATAGGCAAGTAATTCAGCAAGTTGCATATTTATGCTGACAGAATCTACGGGCTTTTGGCATGTTTTACCTGCCTGAGATCCATACTGAAAAAACATGAATCGAACCATTTAGCGGTTATTTTATATTTTTTAACACAAACAACAGTGTGCATTTGAACCAAGTGTAAAATGAAAAAGCTCAAAGATTTTGCATCATTTGGAATTGTCTGTAAAGAAATAGGAAATCTTTTCAAAAGTAGATCAAAGTGTTAGTGCGCAAGCTATGTATCTGTGAAAAGAAAAACAAAAAAAAAAAGCTCAGCATGAAATTGGCCCGGTACGCGTTCTGCCATTTAGTCATAAAATTAACATATAATCAAATTGATTCAGTCATTTTGAAAGCAGACCATCTTATTAATCTACTTACGCAATACTATTATCAAGCACAAATTGTGTTTACACAAATTCGCCAAGAAGCGACGCTTCACTCGACTCATCAACTGATTTCGTTAATGCTACATTTTGTTGCAATGCCACCCAGGAATAAATAAAAAAAACTGACAATGCGCTATTGACCAAGACTAAATAGTCTTGCAACAGGGTGTGTATATCATTACCCCAGTTGATGAATTATCTGCTCTATTAGAAACAGCTCATTATCTGTATGGGATACCTTGAAACTTTTATAAATGCTGGAATTGTAAAGACATATTAATGCATAACAATTATTTCAAAGTGAATGTTGGCAAATATGAGTACTGCTATTTAAGTGCTCGATGTAATTACAATCAAACGTTTTATGGCAATTTAAGGAGAAGCTTATCAAGTGAGGGCGGAAGAATTAATTCGGACCAGGTATAGGGTTGGTTAGGATTTGAGATACATGAATAAATTTCAATTGCAATATATGTATACATTAATCATAACATTTTGCAGCAATTTCGATGTATTCTCTTCCAAAAACGTAAAACATGCATATTAAATACAATCGGAATAACTTTTTCTTAAACAAGAATGGCTACAGTTAATAAAAATGCATGAAATGAATATAATATGTCTTTTGTGAAAATCCCCCAGAATAGCATACAAAATGATGTTTTATACATAATTTATTTGTTTATTGTTAATTTGGGTTTGATTCCCTGAGTGAAAAAATAGCACAAGAACTAACAAATTAATTTATTCATCGCTTACCTTTTCATTTCATCCTCTGGCTTTTGGGTATGGCTCGGTTGATGCTGTGGATTTGGCATGCTATCAGACAGACTGAGCCTACCTTACTTCTGCTTTCATGAAATTAGTTCCGATTTAATTCAACTTCAAATGTTTTTCAACGCTACTTGTAAAGATCGTTTATGACAGTGTGAATTCCGTATATTTTTTAGCCACAGATTCATTAAGTTCCGCATTCCTAACTTATGTTCGGTTTCCGTCACTTTCAACACTACTCCACAACTTGAACATAAGTAGTGCATTTCAGTAGTGTTTTGTGCTAAGATTTAATTTTCAATTTGTGTTTCAAAGTGTTTCACTGCGTATCTTATGATGTCACTGCTTACGAAAGCTTTGAACGTTTGAATAAAGCGTTGGCTGACGGGAAATCAACCAAAAACATTGCGTCAAGCGATGTACGAAGTCAGCCTGTACACAGTAACAATGTCCATCACAATTCTAAAAATCTCCATACATTTGAGCCTATCCAGTGTAACACGGCTATTCGTACATAAGTCAGGAGAAACCATTTTCTCCAAGATTGCGACAGACTTAACACTTATTCCTCTATTTTTAGCTGATTACTTCACGTGCTTATTCCAAGTCTGTAAAATGCTGGAATATGTTGTTTTGAGTGATTTTATGGATCGTGGTGCATTATCGTAAAAAAGGAAAATCAAATGAGAAGAGAACAGTTTCGCAACAACACGAGGAGTAAAATAATGTCGGGTTGGATGGATGAGTTACACTACACTTATCTTGAAGGTCTGTTTTACTCCGTCTGCGTGGAATTTTCAGCCTGAAGTAATGTTATCGCTTCATTTCTCACAAAAATCCATTTCAATCGTAATTGAAACTGTCGTCATACAGTCTACCATTGGTCCATAGATTTTCGCATCATCATCATTCATACGTTGCCTAGATTCGTAGTAATCATGTTGAAAACAGTAAGCATACAAAAGTCACATTTGAATCAGAGATATAACTATAAAACTTTGCAATTATGCCTCGCTCCGCTTTTGCGTTGCCGCTGCTAGTCATACGTACAAATTTCCAAATTTACGTATCAGTAGTGTAGGTTCACAATTACTTATATTTAAGTCGTATTCCATGAAACGTGTAAAATGATACCTCTTGAGATTCCACGAAAATGAAACAAAAACCCAATAAGAGATGTAGCGTTTAAAGATGGTAATGATTTTTACTTTCATACTGATATTTTTAACCTTTTGCTTCAAACGAAAGAAAAGTAGCCTACCAACAGCGGTATATCGCATGTATGATATGATGTATTTATGATAATAAAAGCATCTATCTGAGCACGATATAGAATGCAAAATTTGCAATACAAACCAAAAGACTTAGAGCGCGGTCATGTTCTTTCTATCTAAAATTCTATTTATCTTTCATTACACACTATCCATATAATTTTACATGCACTCAGGTTCAAGTGACTATTTTATTTCTGCAAAAATGTATACATTATGCAGATGATTTTTGCAGCTGTATCAAATAATGGCAATTTTGTGCACGCCTAGCTGGACTATTTGATTTCACGAAGAAACTAGGAAAAGGGCAATGCATCAATAACTCCACACTACAGTTTTTGAGCTTCATCACAAAATCCATATCTTTGCATTTGTCAAGACATAAACTTCAACTTAAAAAGTTGGAAGTGGATTTTTTGTGGAAAAGGGGATACGTAGCAGGAGGCATCACGTCCATGCGTGCAGATCATGTTACTTGCCAATTGCAAAAATCGACTAGTTGTGAGACAGCTTTGTGTTATATGCAAACGAAGAAATCCCAGTGTAACTCCATGTGCATTTCAATCTTGGGTGTGGATTGTTCTGCAACAAAATCTGCCGCTGTTGACTCTCAGCCCGAGTCAAAATGTGCATACCTAAACACAACACAATTATGACTTATTGTTTACTTGAAGACCATGCTTTAATTTGTTTGATTCATGCGATGAACATGAATAATGATGGTAAAGGCTTTATAAACAAAAGTGATATCATTTGCTTTAAGAAGCTGTTCTTGCGATGGTTGTACCAAAAAACGTCTCTGCTACTTTTTTGCTAGTTTACAGATGCGTTATGCGTACTCCTTCTTATAATGCATAACAACTGCATTCTAGCTATTCTAATTCCAATTTATCAAAAGGGCAGACTGCCTGTTGCCAGTAAAAGGGTTGAATCAAGCTTGATGTCACGAATATGTGTACAATTTTAATGATATTCTACTACGTTTCACACATACTTATTTCATTGTAGTTGTGGCAATGACGATGCTGGTCATAGGATTACGTCAAGCTGTGTGAATAAACGTGATTGACCAGTTTGGTACGGTAGGGTAAACATAGATCTTCGTTTTAAAAAAGTGGTCCATTCATTTTTCAAACAAACCTTACCCGAAGCAAAGAAAACCGATGATTTCTTGAACTGGTCGGTAAGTAACATGATTTTACATGCGCCGAGGCAAAATATCTGCAATATCAATTGGGGTTTAATGAAAAGCGGATCAAGTTCCACTTATTGTTAGTATTATCTTCGTACATACGATTTCGCTTGCTATGGAAACTGCCCATTCATTTTTCTTCAGCTGGCAGGTGCCATATCACAAATCCACTAACTGGAGAGAGAAAAAACACGCCACAAAGATCGCTGCTTGTTTTTGGTCCTCATGACAGTTCTAAACGTGATTTGTGTCGGTGACAACCTTTTAGTTTGTCCAGTTATGCAAAAATAGAAAATAAAAAAATCTATTCGACATCGCAACGAAAAAAATCTTGTATTCATAAGGATGAAATGGGCGGCATATCACAAGACTTCGTGTGACATATGAGTAGGTACATAAGTATTACTTCCCTTGCCGTATGCAACACTAGAAAACATTACTAAAAAAGTGCTAAAACCTTCCCCTATATTTTTTACTGATAAGCAAATGAGAAACTGAAACTGGCCTGAGTTCTTGAAATCTGAATCACATGACAAGACGAACAATGATTACCTACCTACCTGCCGTGCTAGCTAGTGCTGTACATTCAGGTTCCCAAACTGGTGGCCGTATTTATAGCTGCCACACAGACACGAGTTATTAACTGAATAGTCTGAACCTAATTTTAAATTCATGACAAGACTTATGACATCTCTTCAAGTTTTTTTTCGCAGTTATTCACACGATTTTTGGCAAATGAAATTTATGAACTCTTCATCATTAAAAATTGAAACCTAAAAATAAAAATTTGTATCAGTCTTAATAAGGCTCGACTGGCACATTCAAAGGTCTAGCTACCGTCTGTCTGCCTGTCTACTCATCATCATCTTCTAAAAATTGTGTATGCATATCATGGATTATGTCTACTGTTCTCATTTTACCAATTTTTCAGAACACACATTGCCTCGCCTGATTTTTCATTATAATTTGTCTAGTCAGTTGCACAGTTATCACTTACGTGCTCAAATCTCGTTAACTTCATGCCATAGTCATCTTCAACTTGAAGTTGACTTGGATCGGTTGTCTTGAAAAGGTAGCAAAGTGATCAAATATTTAAATAAGAGTCACACAATCATCACCGCGCAAACCTCAAAAAATATCCCTTTTTAGCACTAGTTTGCAATCATAATCGACAAATCCAATATTATACATGTTCATACCTATTGAAAGTAACATAACCTTAAAAATCAATTCAACGCTTGCCATAATTATGTTCAATGGCTAGCCAACTCGCGAAATGCATTCATATGGGCATCATCATATTATTGATCATCTGAAAACAGCAAAGGTCAACCTAGAAAAGTCTTACGGTGAGCCTATCCAAGTGATGCAAAAAAACTTGTTTTTGACAGATTTTTTGATTTAGAATCCAAAAGTCATACCCTTACAATGTTTGATTGTTTTGCACACTGCTTATGCAGTGTATAAAATATATGATACACCGCCACTTCGTGATCATAATTCTGAATCCTTTAAGACACGAAAAGCATTGTAAGCAAGTTAGTACCTATTTGAAATCCGATACTGTGTACATCATAATGGCGGTTGACGGCTGTTTCAGCTACTTGTTTTTTGAGTTCGGGATCTTCCAAACTTCGGTCTCGATGAAATAGGATAGTCTCTAATAATATCGATGATATGTAAATACCCTGCCTGATGAAAATTTCGTCCTGTTCAGGTGACTTCTTACATTAGTACAGCATGCTAGCAAGCTACAAATCAAATGATGCATAACAGCTACATAGGTAATCAGAATTTTAAAATGAACTCTGGTTGGCCTAATGGTACGTGTGGCATGTGTCATGTCAAAAAGGATAATAGGACGAAACTGTCAATGTCCTGGAGGGATTTCAAGAATGCTAATGGTACAAATGAAAACAATAAATCAGTCTGTATTCACCTTGCTAGCCTACAATTACTGATGCTTTGTGGTAAATGAATCAAGAAACTGAGAAATTGTAGTACTTTTAATTTCATGCGTCAATGCAACTACAAAAGAGATTTGCATATTTTATAGTACATATTTGTAACATTTTTTGGCTTGATTGAACTTGATATTGGTCAGGATTTGACGGGCCACAATATATCATACACAGGTTGTCGCATAATGTTGCAGTGAGAAGACCAAGAACGTCTTCTCTAATTGACCATCAAGTGTAATTAGAGTCTCCAAAAGTGTCTCAGAAACCGCAAATGTGCAAACAAACTTACTCCTGTATTTGCATAGATTATCGCTCCAAAAAAGTAGATCACCTAGATTTACACTACAATTTTCGCTGACATTTTTTATAAAATACGGCGATTGATATAAAAGGACAGTGGAGTTTCAAGAAATCTCCTCAGTAAGCAGTAAAGTATTAATGTATGCGTATGCAGACATTCAATGTAATTAGCATAAGTCTGGAGATCGATAATTATACTTTTTTCCCTTCTAACTTCAAACTTTTGCAGCCTCGTGACAAACATTAGGGATGAAATAATTATTATAATTATATACGTACATTTTATGCATTTTCTGTGTGTCAAATGTACGAAATTTTAGAGTCTGTTGTAGTTTGATTATGTACAGCTACCTGATAATCAAGTCAGTTTACATCGATTGTTTTAAAGGTTTAAAGGTGGGGTTAATTGATGGCATTTCGATTATGTCGATCTTGAATAAATTATGCGTTTGAGATGAATGTTGTTTACTTACAAACCAGGCGTATACCTAGTAAATAGCATTGATATGGTTTGATCAGGGTGCTTTTATAATTTCTCTTTTAATTATTGCTGAATCGTTAGCAATGTAATAATGAGATAAGAAAGTAAACAAATAGAATACATTGGGTAGCCGTGTGCAGGACTAATATATGAGCAATAAACACATGCAACGGTTGATGCATTACGGTTGGGTTGTTTTAAAAAAACATTGAATTGACTACGAGTACGACTTTGAGACTTCAACAGAAGAAGGAAAAAAAGTTACGACTTTAGTGGAGTCGCATTCAAGAGTATACAATTTCATGCAGTTCTCAGTTTAACCTTTCGCCTGATATAGTTTCCATTTCATTATATACTCCACTAATTAACTTTAATTACTCTAGTTTGAT
>VICI01003314.1:0-13624 GCA_019593645.1 Akabosia matsudoensis | reverse complement strand
ACAGTTGAGCACAATTTCTAGAGTTTTGATTTGAAGAACATGACTAAAATCATGAAAAGAGCAAATAATACATGTCTTAGTATGTATCACTTCGCGTTGACTATGTATAAGTCGAGAACAAGACATATCGCTAGACATAAATTTTTTGGTTTGCATGAAATTATATACACAAAAACTGAAATTTGTAGTGTGGATGATGACCTCCATATATAGAAAAAATGTTAGATGAACACAACACCGGCCGACTAATCGTCAGCCTTAATGAGATTGCAGAACCCTGGTGCTCCTACAATTGTAACACGGGACCGTGGTGGACCGTCGCAAAAAGCCTCCGTCGGCATAGTGTTAATAAATAAATTGTGTTTGATTGTTTAACGTTGTCTCAGCCATGGTCTCAGCCGTTGTGAACTTTAGTAGATTTTGAGTCCAGTTTCGTTTTCATTTTATGGTCTAATCCTTGTGTCATTAAATTTGAGTACCATGAATAGATTAAACAATGAGAGTAATTGGTCTGAGGATAAAGAGCGTAAATCGAAAAAAGCATGTCCAAATTTCAAACCTAGCGACTCCAAAGAAAGCAATTTCGGAGAAAATTTATGCTGTATCAGTGAAAAGAAAGATTTACCTCAAGAAGGATGCGAAACTTGTTGGAATATTGCCAGCTATTGTGCCAAAACTGAAAAGGCATCAAACAACGAAGATCACGTTGCAAATGTGGTGTTCCCTGGACCCGGCGTTGTTAAGAAAAATAACATATATGGGAACTACGTCGTTGCCTCAAGGACTATCAATCCTGGAGAATTGATCATTCAAGAAAGGCCAATCACATACGGTCCCTACAGTGATCCAGAGATTCTTCCGTTATGTTTATGTCTCACCTGTTGCAAGGATATCGGGCTTTTCTCCAAGTGTAGCAAATGCAAATGGCCAGTTTGTGGGAAAGATTGTGAAAAGGTTAGAGTTCCTCCATTCACTTTTCTTGCGTGAATTTATGGTTTGAGTTTCTTCTTATGAATTTCATGAGTGTTTTCTTTTTGTTTTTGGTCCCATTTCCTTTGTCCTTTAGTTTTACATGCATGCCAATAATGAATGCAGCATATTTGCGAACTCTAAAGTAAAGTGTACAGGACTATTGAAGGAATACTTTAGTGTGGAGGTTTTGCGATGTTTACTCCTCCGAGACAGGAGCCCGCATGTTTGGGAAAGAGTGCTGGAGTTTGAGCCTCACATTGACGCAAGATCAAATGACCACCGGGCCAAGAATACTGCCGACTTTATTATCAGTTTCATTCGGGACAAGTGTAGTCTGTCTAGTGTTTTTTCATTAGGGACCATAGAACATGTCGTAGGCATTCTTTCTATCAACACCTTTTGGGCTTACAAAGACTTGAACAGGTGAACATGAACACCTTTTTTTGTATAATGTATGATATTTGAGAAACATGTTTGTTACTACGAAATGACATGGATTAGAGGGGTTTTATATCTAGTGAGGTAGGAATGACACGAATTAGTTTTGGTTTCTTTTAAAAAATCGATTTGACTTTTAATATAGGTTTACGTCTTGTCTCTTCGATAAAAGTACCCTTTTGGCGCACGACTGTGATCCTAACGCTGACAGGAAGTTGGTATTTTTGAAAGAAGACCTGACTACGGAGGATGTTTCCAAACAAGCCGGTCGCGGCGTGGGAAGCATTGCACTACGTGTGACAGCCAAACGAAAAATAATGCCGGGTGAGATGCTTACAATTGGGTATATTTCTTTGAACCAGCCAGTCACAAAACGAAGGGAGGAGTTGAAACAGACATTTTACTTTGACTGTACCTGTAAGAGATGCTTAACGGAGCTTGAAAAAGAGGAGAAGGAACGATTGATTGATTTGAAACTCCAGGAAGCGTCATTGTAAGTTCTTATCTGTCAAAGAGTTCCGATGGAGGACCAAATTTGAAACTATGATTATTATATCAATTATGACCGTATTCGCGTAGACACGAAATCAGGTAGTCATTTGAGTATAGAATTGTCATGTATAGTTTCTTATCTTGATCTTTTGTAGGTAGATGTGCATTTGTGCAAAGTGCCAAAAACTCAAAATATGACCATTTTTGCAAAACGCCTCAGCAGAAGATGTGTTGTTTCTTCGACCTAAGCAACACAATTAAGACCTTATGAACGTATAGAGCTTGAGTTTTGCATCTTGTGTACTGATTGCTTCATTTTTATTTTACATGGAACTATATAGTAAACATAATAATCATAGCACTGAATAGGTTTTGAAACTTCAGTCACCGTTTATAATCAAATCATTTCAAATAAAATTTCATGTGGATACAACGATGTCTGGCTTCATGGAGTACTATGTTTTTTTTGTTCGTGGTAAACGATCTAAAACTTTTCCATGAAATTCGCACAAGACCAAGCGATAAAGAAAGGTCATATTATAGTCAAAAGTCCTAGTCTGGAGCGGTTGCGCAAGTAAAGCTTTTCAGTAAGTTATTCGATATTATTGACCAGAAATATGTGACAACATACGTTTTCGACTACGGAGAACAAGATATGAAAGGTTAGTTTCCCAAGTGCACGCCCAGTGCGGACTTATAGCCAATTTATTGTGCGCTATCTCGAAATTTCAAAAACTATGAAAATTTTTGGGAAAATCAATTGCTTCCTAATAAAGTAGTCACTGGATTCAATTTTGGACGATACGTCAATAGTTCGAATTCTTAATTCTTTTTAATAGTAACATTAAGCATCAACATAGTTTACAAACAGATAAAAAGCATTACAAAAAGTTGCATGACGCTAACCATCCACTTTTGTTCCGTTGTTTCTGCATTAGTTCAACTTTTATAGTTTGGCGAATGGGGTCTTTGTCTTCTAGATTGATCTTGGTCATTATGTCCTCGGCAATATAGGTAAATACTGTTTCAACGTTATGCCCAGTTTTAGCTGATGTTTCAAAATATCTACGGACAGAAAAAAAAAAGATTTAACTGAAAAAATGTAACTCTCGAATTAATAAATTATTCAAAAGGTAACTCACTTGACCCCATACGAATGGGCAGCCGCTTCCCCAAGGGCCTGTGAAACCTGCCTCTCCTCCACCTTATCGCATTTATTGGCAACGAGGACCTTGGTTACATTCGTACTTGTAGGTGATTCTCCTGCATAATATCATAAGAATATGTTTCTTACAAACTGGTTGGTGTAAGTTTCATAATGCAATTATAGCTAGTCTTGCGCAAATGAGCTATAGATTTTTCACACACACCACTTGCATCATGATAAGACTCCATCCAACGTTGGATGTTCTCAAATGATCGTACTTCCGCAAGGTCATATACAAACAGAACACCATGGGATCCCCTATAGTACGTTTTTGAAATAACCTGGAACCGTTCTTGCCCAGCAGTGTCCCTGGAACACCACGAAACTTGTCAGTAACATAGTAATAACTTGAAGTTGTTTTCATAAAGCTTACCAAATCTGAAGTTTAATTCTTTTCCCTCCAATTTCTACAGTTTTTAATTTGAAATCGACACCTACGTTCAGAAAAAAATCGAACCTGCTGGTATTTACTCTTATGCTTGTTATACTGCTGTTAAATTTTTAAATTTCAGTACACCATTTCCACTTACCGATAGTGGCCAGATACCCTCCCTTGAAATCGACATTGCAGTAGTTCAGGGCAAGATTAGTCTTCCCTACTGCAGGGTCACCAATGACGATCAGCTTGAGAAGATAATCAAACCTTTGCATATCTGATTTTTACGGAATCTTTCGCGGCTGCGCCTGCAACGAAAGGTTTTTGGGCGTCAAAATACTTGTCTCGGTTCTCGGCCTTTTTTACGCCTCAATTCACGAATCACTCCAACGAGCACAATGAGAATGATCCAGTGAAAAAGAACTGGACACATGCACTTCCGCTATGAATCAGTGCAGTTTTACACACTTGCAAAGTAGCGAAAGCATCACGAACGGATACTATAGCATATGTAATACATAATATGCAGTAATACTTTAGTGAAACAAGCAGAGCTACTTCGGTAAAGCATTAGACGCTACTCACGGTTTTCCATAAATGCAGCGTGAATTTAGTGCACAATCAAGCGATAATTTGGTGTAGAACCTACTTTAATGTACAATGGATCGCTACTTTAGTATATTATAGTGGCCGATTTTTTGAAACTGCAACAAGGCCGCAAAGCAATGTGCTGAATCTCAAGTCTCAAGATTTGGCGATGAAGGACGGACAAACAGCTTTCGCTACTTATACTTAATAACCAATGACTCAATACACCCTCTCAACTTATGGGTCTGCTCAGTGTACTGTCAACCTACTACTAACCACTAACTAGAACTGCTAAAAAATACCATTACTATATTCGTTTTGGGGAAGCCCCATAGGCAAAAGCAAAATGTCGCATGAAGAAAAATGAATGGCAAGTTGAAATTGTCTCGTACACGTACACATGCTTATGCACCAAATATGTCATAATTAGACAGACTTAATAGATCTTTCTTAGAAGCCAAGAAACCTAATTACCGACGTTTCTTGTGATAAATGCTCTAATCAATTTCTTTTCCAAATCTTTTTACTGGCCCTTCTGAGCAGAAATGTAGCAAGCATAAGGAAAATTTCCAACCCGACGATGGGACGAAATATTTATTGTCACGTTCATCGGATATTCATTTACACGTTCTCATATAAAAACTTTCATAACTAAAATAAAATTATAGCGTATTTGGAAACACCTGCATGATAAATTTGAGTCGTGTAATTTTCAGACAAAATCGTGCACGCAGCCTCCGACACTCGATTCTCCTCGAGGCTTGAAATTCAGCGCCCCCTCGTTATTTCAGAATATTTCGCCGTTTAAAGCTATCCCATCTCTCTGTACCTCAGCAGTGGCTTCAGCCAACTGTTGATACCTGACAATACTCAGTCTCAGTGCTCTCCTGGATGTCATCTCCACTTCCTCCACCTTTTACTTCTAGATCTCATCCTCTGAAGTTCGTCAATCTTACATTTACGGCTTGGTTGACTTAGCTCATTTGACTCAAGCTCAGGTTGTGCGGCAGTAGTTAGCTCGCTTGTCAATACTTTATCATAATGATATCCAGCACAACCACCGAATTCACATCCTCAATGTCTTTCCCTTTGGCCACGTACACATTTTCTTCCAAAAAATTTGTTGTGTCCTCATTACAGGATACGATTCGCTCCTTGCGCTCGAAGGCCGACCAGATTGCAGATTTGAGCTCTTTTCTCTTGTACTTTGAGGTGGCTCGCTTGTCTTTTTCTTACACTCTGGATTACAGTAAGACACAAATCATCTTCGCCAGAACCTTGCCTAAACCTGGTGTTATGAGAGGAATACACGTTATCATTCGGTATATCAGTTCTGGACATGGAGAAAATTATCAATATTTTCTGATTTTGCCCTGCAGTCAGACCTCCAGAAGGGCGTGCGAAAAGACCCCACAAATGCGTTTGATCCCAAACTCTTTGGAGAGAAAAACTTCTTAGCTTAATGTATTCGATCAGCTAAAGATTTCAAAAGCCTCTTGCTCACCCAAAATCATTCAATTTTACAAAAAAAAATTGGTTTTTGTCCATAGCAAGGAACATCGCTTTACGATTTCTCCAAATACCCACAAAGACAAAGTCAATATAGTTCCCAGTTTGTAGCTCCATCTCTCTTCCCTAAATCTAATACTTTCACTACTTCAGGTAGATATGAAATTCCTCTCTATCATCTATTTTTTGAATAAAGTTTTCACTGAATTCAGCGTTGGGTGATGCGTCAATAGTTCAAATACGATTTATTAATGGCATTTGATACAAGTATTGCTGACAAACAGATTGGAAGCATTACAACAAATTGCATGACGCAAACCAGAAACCTTTTTTACGTTTGTCCTTGTCCTTACGTTGTTTCTGCTTTAGCTTGGCCTTTATAGTTACGGGAGGTGAGTCTTTGCCTTCTAGATTCATCCTAGTCATTATGTCCTCAGCAATATAAGTAAATACTCTTTCAACGTTATGACCAGTTCTGGCAGATGTTTCAAAATATCTATGGACGTTACAAAAAAGATTGCAAGCATGTTATTTATTAATTCAATTCCGGAATAAATCACTTGACTTGACTTCAAAATTTGACTCACTTGACCCCATAAGAAATAGCAGCTGCCTCCCCAATAGTCCTTGGAACCTTCCTCTCCTCCAGCATGTCACATTTGTTGGCAACAAGGACTCTGGTTACGTCAGTATTTGTAGGTGATTCGCCTGCAGTAACATAAAAAATTCTTTTTCCTTACTGATTGATACGCGTTTAGTAAGCAGATATAGCTACGCGCAAATGAGCTGTAGATTTTTCAAACATACCACTTGCGTCCTGATAAGACTCCATCCAATTCCGGATGTGCTCAAATGATCGAATATCCGTAAGGTCATACACAAACAGGACACCGTGGGCTCCCCTATAGTACGTTTTGGAAATACTCTGGAACCTTTCTTGCCCAGCTGTGTCCCTGGAAGATACAGGAACTTGTAAATAAATTTGAAACTTAGGTTGATTTACACATTAATGCTTACCAGATCTGAAGTTTAACTCGTTTCCCACCAACTTCAACCGTTTTTAATTTGAAATCTATACCTAGGTTCAAACAAAAAACAAAAAACAGAATTGTGTTGGCGTTTACTCCTATGCTTTCCATGTGTCTCTTGAACATTTTTTCTTACCAATAGTTGCCAGATAACTTTCGCTGAAATCGAAATCGCAGTAATTTAGGGTAAGATTGGTCTTCCCTACAGCAGGGTCACCTATGACAATCAGCTTCAGAAGATAATCGTACCTCTGCATCTCTGACTTTTTCGGAATCTTTGGGGGTTGCGGCTGGGAACGTAATGTTTGTCGGGCGTCAAAATACTCGTCTTGGCTCATGATCCGTGTGGAAGCCTTTGTAACACGTCAATTCACAAATCACACCACTGTCCACCGATTAACGAACACAATGACAATGATCTAATGAAAAAAAGTGGATACATGCGCTTCCGCTGTAGCAAGAACTTGTGACTTATCACACCTTCATAATTTTTTTTAACTTACCATCTGTCAACCTACCACTAACCCCGACTCTGAAAATTACCACATTCGTTTTGCATAAAAACCATAGGCACCATTTTACATGTTTTATGCTGTTTGCGTTCACTGTCAAGCACATGAGGGAGAAAGAAAAGTCCACGGCAAGTTGATAGTGTCTCATTCACATTCGCCATCAATTATCCAGATTTAAACAAACCAATAGTCAAGAAACTCAATAATAAAAATAATGCGCGTACATGATTCCTAGATTGGTCCAATGTATAGACATGTACTTTAATTACAACTCACATTTGCATTTTTGGTGTCAGGTATCAGTTTTACTTCAAGTAATCGCAGTGTTTTTTATTGTATATTTTCGTTCCAAAAAGAATATTGAAGCATATAATGCATAATAACGAATGACATTAAACATTAAATAGCTCTTTTACATGCATTAGCACAATCTTATCTTTAATTGGACCAGCTAGATGGAATTCTCATGTGTCATATAAATGCTCTAAACTTTGTTGATATCTTTATGATTATCATAAAAATTTAAACGATTTCTTCAGATTAAGTGCAGACAGTTTCGTCTGTATTAAATCAATGAGCTTTGCCTTTGGATCCACCGATGGGAATATAATCCTTGAAGCTACTCCACTAATATTTCGCTCAAAGTAGACTTGGAACTGGGTTTTGAAATGGGGATAGTATATTTTGTATATGCTGCAATATCCAACTAACTGTTTTACACTGTATTCATACTTCAAAGGTTCATTTTCTGGTTGTCTTATTTGTGAGCAGTACTCCGGCTCCTCGTAGCTTACTTGAGAAAAGTTTGCTCTGTATTTTTCATGAGTTATCTTGTACTGGAGATTCTTAACTATTCTTTTGTACTCGTGAATGTCTAGTTGAAAGGTGCGACTCCAGTCTGGATTGTAGTAGCCATGTAAAATTGCCATTAACGCTGTCCTCGTTAAGCTGCCTTGTAATTTGAGAGTTTTATACGCATTTAAAATTTGGTCAAGATTTTCTATGCCTCTGTTTGGCTGCAAGCCATTCAAGTGCGGAACATTGCAAGTTACATCAACATAATCAGAATCGTCTTCGGAGTTGGTTATATTTTGACATGTTATGTTGCCAAGATCATCCCAGTCTAACTCTGGAGTACAAAATTCCACAGGGTTTGGTAAGAGGCTGCACTTAATCGTAAGATCGACGGGAACCCAATGTTCACCTATAAAAACACAATTATGTATGTATGGTATTTTGTTGGGAAGTCACCAATTGCCCTCGTTGGAATACTCAGTTATGTTATACGTTGCATAAACATACCATTTTTCCGAGTGATTAAAGCCTCCTTTTCATAAACCATTCCAGATAAAATTCGATTCCCTGAGCAGTACAAACGTACACCTATTCCAGAGTTTGTTCCAATTGATACCGTATTGTTCCATGGTGGCATTATTTCTTTGGTATTTTTATGAGGACCAGGTTCCTCTTCATACTCGGGCTCAAGCGCGTCCAACGTATATGAACAGTTCAGAGTAAGTCCAGAAATGTATGTACCCCGGCCTAGTTGGAAAACGTCATAGTATCGTCCTCCCACTTGGTCTTCGCCTCGGTCCATATCAGGAATACTCACCCCACGTAACAGCTGCATGAACATGGATAGCCCTGTGACAAAACCTCTTTGAGGACATTTTATAACGTCAGACCACCCCCCTTCATCGCTTTGCATGACAACAGTTCCTTTGGCATCTTCAGGCTCCTCAATCTCGTCCGAGCAGATGAATCCAATAACATTTACACTTGGAACGGATTGGTTTAAAAAATTGGA
Source organism: Akabosia matsudoensis (assembly GCA_019593645.1). Lineage (NCBI taxonomy): Eukaryota > Metazoa > Arthropoda > Collembola > Entomobryomorpha > Paronellidae > Akabosia > Akabosia matsudoensis. The sequence goes on along the minus strand of VICI01003314.1, from coordinate 4,695 downwards.
CATTCGCACTCTCATTCCTATAACATATTTGTGCAGGTGGTGGCTGCAAACACTGGAGCTTGTCAAACCACCGAGGTGACTGAAATAAAACGAATTGAGCAGAAGTGTGATCCCTTCTTCATTTGAGCTTGAGCACTGTACAACTTGTGAGTCCCGATTCAAACTGAGTCCAAGTAGAACAAGTAGTAAACCTTCAAAGGAGTTTTGGGTCATTGTTCTTAAGATGAAATTTAAAAGTCAATGGTAGTATTTCCAGAACTATCATATAAGAGCTTTTTATATCATGCGATACTCATCAATAAATGAAATCTCTACGTGCGTTTCTAAAAGCGACTTTGCTTTAAATAACAAAAGTCTACCAGTCTTGGTTTTGGATTTTGGGAACAATACACGCTCGTAACAGAGAAGAAGTTTATACTTTTTTTTGCATTGACAACAAGTTTCTTCTGTCTGTTTATTCTTTATTACAGGAAACATACACAATTCCTGTATTACACTACAAGTAAGGAGCATAGTTCTTAGACCAAGGCTAAAATTTGCCTTGTTCATGACTGAATTGTTCTGAAACCCGATACGTAATGAATGCCTCTGTCACCTGTTGTCATAAAACTTCGATTTTAAAAATTATGTTCAGAATAATGACCTAAATAATTCGTAGAAGACCTTAGAAGTTGAACCTTAAATGTCTGAATGCATATGAAACACTTCAAATAGTGTAGTACAAAGAGTACTACTAGGTATGGTGGTGACATTCGCAACTTCCAACTTCCTGAGTAACTTACGTTCCTGGAATCCCCTTGAATCCCAAGTATAACGTCCCTGGCCTACAATTGTAGCGTTCGCGTGGGAAGACATTACTGTCTACCCGTGTGATGTGTTCAAACTACGAACCTCAGTGAATAGGGAAATAAAACCGTCACAAATTATTTTACAACAATAAAAGTAGTTACAGAAATGGTTCTATCACGTTTGCTGCTCTAGGTGAACCTTACATAAAAGCATTACATATGGAAAAAATAATAGGAATTGTACATAATCTTATGCACCCTGTTGTAGATAGTAGATACAGTTGATTATATTATACTGATGTACCACTTGATTCAACAATTCTTCGATCGAGATCGACACATGGGTCTTCATCCCGATGGGGAACTTTAAGTAAAACTACGGTAGTAATATACATCTGCATCTGAATGTTTAAAAACCTAAAAATCAATAACTACAACACACTGCTCCCAAATTGTTTCCTATTCAGTAACCGCATAATAAAATCAATTAGTAGTGAAAAGCAAATATCATCCATGAATGAATACTTAAGTTCGAACGTCAATGTCAAATTGGGGTGTTCTGTTCTTGATGATGTTTTGTTTTACCCAATGACAAAATCCGACTTGAAGTCCAACATACAATATACCTAGACACTAGACAGCTCCTGAAATAGTCAACAGCAATGAAAAGTATAGTCCACAAAAACATACCTAATTTGTACATTGGCTACGATTAAAAATCGCAGTCTTCAAATCAAAATTAGTTTCTGCATCAAAACCTTTTCTCAATGCATGGAGCGTGGTGTATTATCATTATCACACGTGGTGAATGACGCGTATTGAGTGAAATGACGTATACTTTAAAACCAGATTCTTAAGTGCTTGGAAGTGGATACCACTTCGACTCCTGTAGGGTGTGTGCGTAATATATGGATTCGAAAGTTGGTTTGCGTTCTTAATACAATAAAACAAAATTCTCAAACTGTGTAAGCACAAATCATATCTTGTATAAAATAATGTCATTTGTTTAATACTATTAATGATCGTCATACAGAACATTCACAGATGTAGGTTTATAACATAATACAACATATAATTACACTAAAATGTTTGTTAAAGATAGAGATTCTGGAAATTGTGTACGCATGTTCTCTTAATTAGTATATGAAGGAAGATATACTAAGAAACGGTAGCCTCTTTAAACTTTTCTTGCCAGTCTCATTATCGAAACAATATTTAAAAATGATCTGTTATCAAATCACCGAGTAGAGAGTAAAAATATGAAAGCGTAATCCAACTTCAAAAGTTTGGGATAACTTCCATTGGTTTCATTTACTTTTGTGTAGAGATTCTAAGGGCCAACGCAGAGTATGTATGTACGTCATTTAAAACGGCTCAACACTTTTACCACGAATTCTCTTTACGAGTCGTAAAACTTGATATTTTCGATTATACATTCTTAACTGGAAAAAAATCACTCAGACTTTAAATGCAATATACGTTTACATAAAGTAATACTCCTTAATATCATATAATATATATTGTAAACCAGTTGAACTACGCTTTGCTTATTTACAACCACATGATTTTATAACCATGTCCTTGTACTTTTTAACCGTGACATTTGAGTTATCATCGTAGTAAAGCATAGAAATGGAACCCAATTTAACAGGTGCACAACTTGGTTTAGGGTACTCGAGAGGGTAATACGTGTGAACGAGAGTTGACACAATAGCGTGGTTCGTAGCATTCATACTGGCAGTCAAAGGGAAGGAGCATTCTCCGTGACAGTAGTATGCAATAAAACCATCAGGAGCGATGACCCAGTCTTTCCAACCAAGGTCTTCAAAATTTACGTATAACATGCCCATCTGACAACTCTTGGGGCGTTCTAATACGTCTTGGAAGTCGTAATGACGGCCAGCTTTTTTGCTTTTCTTGTTTCTCCTTTTTCCACCACCTCCACCGTTTCCACCGCCACCTCCACCAGCCGTGTTAGAACCCCCTGCATTGCTACTCCCGGTTCCAGAACCAGTTGGACCACTTCCAGTACCGGCTGCATTTGCAGCTGCAGATCTTCGAACACGAGATTCATGAGCCTGGGTTGACTGGCGAGCTTTAAGTTCCTCTTTTGTAATATCTGAAGTCTTCAAAAATGCGACAAGGAAAGGTTGGTGTTCCTCTTTCTCTTCAATGCTGGCTAGCCCGGTTTTCGACCAGGGAATTTCAATACCTAATGGAGTTATAAATAAAATACATCTGTTTGGCCAGCAATACATGGCTGATACTCTCTTTCGATGAGAACCTAAGTAGTCTTTGTGCTGTTACCTGAATCTGCACTTTTTGTTGAGATGACAAGCCCAAAGTTGTGAGTTGGTCGTTTAATCCAATAACGGAAAGCCCGAGTAACGTTAAGTCTTAGCCAACCTTGCTCCCACGTGGCCGTCATGATTTCATCTAGTTCCGTCTCCTCAAATGACCTGGAACATATTACACATTGTCATTGTTGCTTCAACAATTTGTTGCCACAAAAAAGCTTATATCTTATAGATGCAATTATTATCAAATGATGAAAACAGGAATTGCAACGAGTGTTTATTGAAAAACGCTTAGTTTCCCTTATGAAATTATGAAAAGGTTATGCATTCTCCAGTTCGCCAGCTATAATTATTATCATTTTCAGTTTACGCATTATAGATTTGTTTTCTAAAATGCAATTAAGACGCAAATCAATAAAAACGTGCACAGAAAATTTGTCAATTTTCTCCCATCTCACGTTTTTCGTAATGTAATGTCAAGCGGAATGCGGATCATCGATCTTATGGACAGAAGTTTTATACAAACAATTTCTAGCTCGGCACGTTTCCTTCGACTCTGGCATGGAGAACATGGAAAGTATCAAAATTTTCCGTTATGTTTGTATAAACAGTCTATCTACAACAAATAAAAACAAAATTCACTTTCAAAGACGATCTAACCCTGCAACAGTACATTAATTTCAAATACCTTATATCTTCTCATTGCCTTTGAACACGCATGTTTATATGTTATATGCAGGTTAAGTGTCCATAATGGTTAGAATGGCGTATCAGCGCAGCGTACTCCATAGCACAAGGCTTTGCTTGTTTAATATACCAAACAATGGATGGTATGGTCAAACAGTTTTCCATTTTTCAAGCACTATCGCTTGTTAGTCTTTCCCAACCTTTTACTTTAATCAATATCATCCTCATCCCTGAAATTCTCTAAATTGCTATTACTTTTTGAAGCCGACCTTCAACGTGCCCTCTCAAGTTCACCTTCCCGGATTAAAAAAATACTTTCTCTGCGACAAGGGTTCAATACATTCATAAAATACTGTTTTTCTAGAGTAGACACGCATTTTACCTGGTATGTAGTAACTGCTATCATGTTTCTCACTAAATAATCTAAAGTTTTTAACTGGATTCAAGACTACTCCATATTATGACCATCCATGCTTCATGAACTGAGATCAGTAATTCCAAATGGACCTTTCAAATCAGAGCTAAAATGCTCGCAGCAAAGATTGTCAACTCTATAACACTATAGTTTAAAAGATATACTCTCAGGATCTCCTTGGTCGAGTAAGAAAAATGATTAGTTAATCAACTTTGCGTTGCATCTAACTGGCCATATCTGTTGTCAACTGTAAATCCTTCTTACAACTGTCGTAACCAATACTTTGCCTGACTGCGTTTAACGTTGGTGTACTTTTAACAACCGAGGCATTGCGAAACGCCAGATAATGTATACAATGAATGCATGCATCATCCCGGAGACATAATACGAATACTAGTTAGGCGACATCCCATGTCGTCGTGCTCGTAACTAGGACTCTGAGTTCAATACTCCTAATCAATCTTGACTCGCGTCAAAGGCATTGCAGACGAATTTATGTTGTCATCCC
>VICI01003313.1:0-13624 GCA_019593645.1 Akabosia matsudoensis | reverse complement strand
CAGCTTTTGCTACTTAATAATGTTACAAAACCTGGTTAAGTTTCATCTATATTTAGAGCTATTTTCGTCATCATCCAATCAACTTTTGGGGAGGTTTGTGGGTTCTCGTATGACTATTAAAAAGTAGGAAATAAACATATCTCTCCGTAGTTGGATATTTCGTCTTTAATAACTTCGTTTTGAATGCGTGGGATTGAATAAATAATATTTCTGGGTCTTATTCCAGTTTTCTATTCAATCATGCATATTCCTTCCAAGAAAAAAAGGTAATAAAGTGTACTGTAAGGAATAAAGAAAGCCTGTTTCTAACATTCAAAGCAGCCGTCAGCGAAAAAAAGAAGACTTTTTTGACACAGCTGCTCGCTTTTTTAGTAACTTACAAGAAAAACGTGATATATTAAACATTATGATGATTTCGTTATTTGCCAAGAAAATGAAACAAATTCTGCTGACTGGATAGGCTGTCGGTTTTTTGTTCAGGGAGGACCTCTAATGAAATCATTTTTTTCCTTACAGGGGACACAATAATCCTATTACTATGTATTATTATCATGTAACTGCGCTTTGACAACTGTTCATGAACCTTTTTTTTCTTTTACGAAGCTCCCCGTTTTGGACGAATATCAAAGAGACTTTCAAACGACAACTGAAAATTGTTTTTTTTCTGTGGTGCTCAATATTAACCCTGGAAAATATTAGGATTTTCGTAATAATGTCTCCATTTGAAGCTCACATTTTAATTTCACAATCCACTCCCTCCCCTCATGCTTCGTCAGCTTTCCCCAGACTGGGAGAAAGTGAGACGAGTTGTGAAACTGCTTTACGTCAAGCTCTGGCATCCCACCGGCTAAACCCAAACACTCACTTTAAACGGGAAACTTTACTCGCCACAGCGATCCAAAAAGGGAGCTCAAATCTTGTCAAACTTTTCCTCGAGCATGGTGCCGATCCGAATCTAAAGAGTTATGAAAATGGCAGGTACGAGCCAGCTCTCATCACTGCCGTACGCTACAAATCCCTGCGGTCGGTGAAAATCCTTCTTGAGCATGGTGCTAACCCTGGAAAAACCAACTTTTATGGGTACATCTTATAAATTTCAACTTTTACTACGCTTTCACTTCGACTTATTACTCTTCCAGGAAGAGAAAAAGGAAGAAAAAAAATAGACATTTTTCTATAGATATCCTTTATCCAAGCATTCATTCATGGCTAATACTATACAACATAACCCCATGATATTTTTTAATAGAAAAATAAAATGGAAATGAAATGTCAACCCATAAAAGTATATTCCTTTTCATTGCGTGTATTAACCAGCGCGTTTGAACAGTTTTATTGGTACATTTTTATGACCTTAATACCAGCTTCCGACTTTTTTCTCTTTTCTTTTTTGCAGAAGTGACGCCGTGTTTCAAGCAGTTCACGAAAATGCCTTTGAAATTTTAGAGTATCTGTTAATTCATGGAGGAATTCAGACCGACGCGTTGTCAGCGGCAACCCCATCGTCATCTTCAGCCGAGCAACCACATCGCTCAAAAAGTTGTCATAGCCAAACCACGGGAAACACTGGAGAAAGTAAATTAGCAAGACCCGGAGCCAGTCTGTCGTCCAAAAATAACGGCCGCAGTTTTCATAATTCTGATAATAATGGTAAAGGGCAAGCTGGTGAAAACGATGAGCATGTGCTCTGCCCTTTCTTTTACGCTCTCAACTATGCCCCAGTCTATTCCGGAAAACGAGCCAGCCTTGCTCTTCTTCTCCAGTTGTATTACAAATGCAAATGTGTTCACCAACTGGGGAGAGGAAACGGCTGCACTGATTCATCTCCCTCAATCGAGAGAGACAATCGGGAAAAAGACTGCCTTCGACTTTTTCTGGATCTCAAGGCCGAAAACTTTTCGCCGTCAGCACCAGGAGCTAGTCACGAATCAGCTTTACGTAATGCTTCTCGTGATGATGGTGTCCAGCAAGAGTATGATTATCGCACACATCATCATCATCCTCCCCCCGAAAACGCTGATAATGAAAAGAATATTAAACTGTTGGATAGATCGCACTGGCACAGCTTGTCGACAAACTTGTATCTATACAAACTCCTCAAGATTCAGGGAAAATGTCATGCCATAAAAGAAAATGACTCATCTCAAGACGTAGCGAGAAAGAGCTACGTAGCTCTCGTGGGACCTTTGAAGTTATCCTGTATCGCACGGGAACTGATCCGAGATGAAATAATGAGATGTCTAAAACCCATTAAGAGGGCTCAGACAAGTTGCATTAGCCCTGGAAACGATCCTGATCCTTCCTCTAATGAAACAGCTCGGAGCACTGTTGCTTCTTCTCAAAAGTTGCCTCGGCAGGGCAAGTTAACAGTATTAAAATCAAACAAAGATGTTCAACAACAAGATTATTTGAACAAGGTGAAAGCAAGTTTTCGAAAGAGTTTGGAAACCCTAATGATCCCATCATCTTTGATGGATTATATTTCGTACAAAAATGTAAACTGGAGTTGTTCGGCTCGGGGAAACAAGAGTGGGCCCACTTGCGAGAAATTCGGAGAGAAGAGAAATAACGAGCGAGAGAGTAATAACATTGACAATATCCAACTAATTAAGAGGGAGGTTGAGTTAAATACCAACTACTTTGCCGTTTATATTTATTAGGGTAATACCAATTTTCCAAGTATGCTCATAAGGCTTCTCTCTCTCTCTCTCTCATTTTCAGATTCAGTCAATACACAATATGGGGCTTTGGAATTACAGTAGAAAATAAAAAAAAAACTGCACAAGAATGCCTGAGTATTGATCTTTCACAAGAGATTTTGCATTAGGCATACTTGAATGGCTACTCGTGTGAATTATGTAAATTTCGTTGTATTCAATAGACTTGACGCGACTCTCATCTCTCCTCTAACAAGGAGCACGGCTGTGTAATCCCATTTTCCAATTGGGAATGAGGGGGACATAGAGGTTACCCGTATAGGAGTTAGTAGCGTGATAATATGATATGTATAACATATATACGTATATATGTATATGTACACAAATATCTAGAAATTTTCCTTTGACACAAGCTAGCTTTTTGTAGAGAAAAGTTTTCCACTTTTTACTAAGTTTTCTATACCGAACCAAGTTTTCATTCGTGTTTCCTTCAAAAGAGGTTGACGACAACAACTGAAGTCATCCTCGTCATAGACTCACTAGCAACATGTTTCTGTTTTGAGTTTGTTCGGGCTTTAAACCTAATCGAAAAATATGAACAGAACATGAGGAGAAAGAGAAAAGAGTCAAGTGCACTACCAGGAAATGTTAAAAAAGGCCATTTAAAGAGACACAGTCAATTCTACGCCTATTTTTTTCGTACCCGAGTTAACAAAGTTGACTACTAAACACTTGAAATGAGTAGGATATGGGTAGAATAGAAATCGCAGCAACCTCGCAAGGAGTAAATAGAAGAAAGTGAAAGAGAGAATATGTTTGATGTGGAAGGAGGAGAACATCTTGAAGTTTTCATTTTTCTCCAAAAAAAGAATACTACATGCTAAGTATTTGTGCTTAAACGTTTTCCACTTTAAGTAACTTTTGTAGACAAAATTACACTTTTTGTATGAGAGGTTTCCTGGACAGAAGGAAACTTTTTTGCATAGATATGAGTTTTTAAAATGTCTAGTTAATGTTACGTTTTATGATGTTTTGTTGTAAAAAAATGTGGTATACAAAAATAAAAAAAGATAAAAGTTTGATAAGATATTTCTTAGCACACAAATAACCCATCGGAATATATATATATTATATATAACTTCAGTGCACTTAGTAGAAACTGAAACACAATGCGTTGTTTTGTAAAAGAGATGATACGCAGTAGTGAAAACTACGTTGCTTTTTTGCTGGACAAAAAGAAGAAGTTAATGGTAGACCATAACAGGATAAATGGAAGAAAAATACTTTGGGATTGAGTAAAGTGGTTCGGGGCTAACATTTAACTTTTTTACCCGGCGACTATTTTCCTCTCTTCTAGAATTTAGTGACACTAAGTCTTTTCCCGAATTATGAACTTTCTGAGGGACACATTTTCGGATGAGGTAAAGATCTTCTTGAGTCAAACTATCTACTTACAATACAACAACTTACGTCAATATTATAAACATATATTTGTATTCTGGTTCTACCGCAATTGCTTAAAATTGTGCAAATTCATGTTTATTGCACTCTGAATATTGTACGAATATATCATCGTTAATTGTTCGATAAAGTATACGTCTCAAAAAATGTGCTTTCCTTCATAGTTCACCTCGCATAAGTGTTCCATCCCAGGAAGCAACAGAATTAACTGCTTTTGCTCTTAATACAACACCATTTCCATTCTCGTCTCTAATTCTCCCCTTGTCTTTTAACTTTCACATTAGGGAAAATGAAAAAGTTCACTGGTATACATACGTAAAAAAAAATCCTATTTTCTGTATCTGTTTAAGTAAAAAGAAAAGTATGAGGACACCGTTAGAAAGAGTGATAAAAAATATTTCCACTCGAAAAGACTTCCAACATGTGTTACTGTCTCTTCCCCGAAAGTACTTTAGTATCTCATGCCTATAAACAAAGTTACATTAAAGTACGTAAGTACATTAGGAATTTATGAATGTCATAATGAAATGGTGGTGGGAAATTTTTTTTAATGGCAAGAAAACACCAACCCAACTGACGAAATAGGTAGTAAAGTTAACAAGGCTTTCACGCTTTACCATCATCTCAAGACAAAAAAAGAAAACTAATAGCGTGGCCAACTAGTTTCGTGCCTATATGTCAGAAAGACGAAAAGAAGTTTTTTTTACTACGGTGGTGAAAGTATCTCAGTCTTGAAGCTATTCAATATCTACATAAAATGCTATTTAACATTGCAAGCGCGTAGACCGAAAATGAAAGACAAGTTGTAAGTGAAAGGATGAAACTGTAAGAAAAGAGAGAAAGATGTCATTTTGAGTAATGACTTGCAAGTAAAAAAAAAACTTTTTCTCTTCGCTCTTGTCTCTCTCGGTTAAATGGCCATGAATATATACCTTTTAAAGAGAACAATATCAGTTAGACGAGAAGAAAGAGAGGAAACCAATTCAAAGAACGGTGTGAGGTAAATGGAAACAATTTTTGTTCGGGACTAGTGTGGCATGCAGGAGAGGATAGCTCACATGTTGAGGTAGAAAATGAACGAAAGAGGTGAGTCCTTGTCAGACCATACGGTGAAGGAAATATATCATTAAGCCTTTCTCCAGATGATATTACAGGAATACGTTGATGCGTGAAAGAAAAATAGGGGGGGAAGGGAGTGACAGGAATAATGTATACAATTTTACGGAGAAAGTTTTCACGTTAACGAGCAAATGAATAAGGGATGATGAACAAAAAAAAAGGCGGTGTGTGCGGTAGCGGCTACTGGTGTGTGTGTGTGTCTATTTGGGGTACTAGCAAAGGCAGGAGAACTCGGTACAACTCCAGCCGGTTGGAAGGTAAAGTAAAAGACGCAGATAGAGAAATGGGTGAGGATGATAATAATAAAAAGATTTTGGATTTAGATTGCCAGGATTATTAAACGTATGAAATGTATACGATTTTATAATGCGCAGTACACATTAACGTTGAGGAGAAAGTTTTGATAAGAGAAAGTGAAGAAAAGCATATAAAATTTACTTTTTCGCTTGTGGGCGAAAACAGCTTTTGCTAGCTGAGTAAAAATTGTATGTTTTTATCGTGGGGAACGTATTAAAAGTAGAAGTTTATAGGTTTTTGTATCTCACGAGAACTTTTTGTGCTTCATTTCATATCAAATCGATCCCTGGGGCCCTTTGGGTGTTTGCCATGCCCGGTTGTATCAGTTTTTATGCACAGGCTATTTCCTCTCGGTGATTGTAGAACGCTGCTTGCTGTTCACAGGAAAAGGAGAGAGAGAGAGAGAGAGAGAGATACAGCCGCTTTCATGTCATGAGTAATGAAAACTATTATGCTTGTATGAAAACAGTAACCATTTTAATGATGTGAACATATTAACTTGCTGTTTGTGCTAAATTGGACGATGAGAGTGAACCCCGAGAGGAATCCGAGGAAAACGCGAAAGAGAATTTTCTGTTGCAAGTGTGAAATAAAATGCACTTTTATACGAGAGAAATGATAAAAGACACGATAGGATTTTCATTGCGGGTTGGTGTTTGTAATAGGGTGTGTGTATACCTAGTGCAATAAAGTAAGATCGTGTGTGGTCCATTATACCTAAATGAAACAAGCTGTCTTTGATACGATTAGCATTCCAAATGAATTATTTTGCCAGCCACAACAGCTCCACCAATTACACACATAACGCCATTCTCTTGCAGTTTCTTTAGTGTACGTTTGGGTAGTACATTAAATGTCGTCTTGCTACCAAAAGTCATAAACTTTCTTTACTCACAAAAAATAATGATATTTGTCACGATATCGAAAACATAATTGTCTCGTTAAATCCAAATCTTTTGTCTTTTGGAACTCCATTAATATCAGGTATGGTTGGATGAGTTCATCGCAAAAATAAATATAAAAAAACGTTTGCCACTAAATCAGCCAGGTTTTAGGGTACACAAAGTTTTTATGATAAATAACTTTGTGACAAGGGACATAAAACCTGTCCGACATAGAAAAAATAATAATTTTTTTCCTTTCTCTTCCTTGTCATATTTCACCCGTTAATAAATCTAATGGAGAAGAAAGTAAATTGCCTGAAAAAGCCAAAACGAAAATGACCGTTTACAGTTTACTCTTTTTATTTTTCGGAACAATTTAATATGGTTTACAAGCCAGGGTAAATTATCTGGAAGAGATTACCGCGTAATAGGACTTTTGTGTATACGGGAATTTCAGACAACTTATCATATCGAATCGCATTATCAAACCATCCATAAATAAAGTGTACCATGGAACGAGAAACAAAAGAAAAGCCTTGGCAACATCTAAAAGTAAAAGTTTGGCTAAAAACTTGTCCTTCGGGTAGTTGTTTTTTTTATGGCCAGGTTTTAATGTACCTTGTGTGTATATATTTATCCTTTATGTCATGTCACCATTTTTCACGTCCTTTCTATCTGTCTTCCCTTTCATTATCTCATTTTCCAACATCTCTCTCTCTCTCTCTCTACCAAACAGCAGTTTCCTAGTGACAAAAAGCCATTACTGGAATGAGAAGTCTAGGTACACTACCCCCGAATCTCTGCCGTCTCTGCTGAGCGATATCTTTTTTTTTGTATAGAAAATTTAGTTACTCCAAAACACACTTTATGTAAGTAAAACTAACTACATTATCCTTTTAGTTTTTGCTAGAAATTGCACTAGTTTTTGAACATGGTCCAGATGACAACACAAAAAGCTGTCATTTCCTGTTACATCTCATTCGGCAACAAATGAAATAGCAATTAAAGTTAATACAACAACAGTCATGTTAATTTCCTTTGAAAAAAAAGAAGAGTGAGACAGACTCAGAGGAGCAAAAACCGTAGAGTAGTTCCATTTTCCTGTATTCATATTTTCCTATTTTCCGTTGTAAATGCAGTAAAACCTCAAAAAGCTCCCTGATGAAAACTTTCTCTATTCAGCTAGTCCCGACTATCTTGTTTCAAAAGTTTTTTTTTTCCTTTCTCCTTCAAATACCCAAGACACAAGACAAACAAAAGGATCATCAGAAGACTCAGCCATTACCATACTAAATTATTATATAACTGAAAACCGTGGAGCTTTAGTGTGAAGACGTGAAATGAAGCAAAATTGGATATTGGTTTGAGCAGTCTTGTCTCCTCTTTCTCTTTCTCTCTCCCTCCCTACAGGTTGCTACTCAAGGAACTATCCAACCGTAAATCCTCTAAAGATCGCCCAGGCAAAAATATGAAATTTCGCTCTCAAATCCCCGACTATCTTTGGAGACCCGACGAAATTTTGGTTTTTATTTGCTTCAATCTGTAGAAATATTCACTAAAAGGCTACAATTTAATATATTTCGTCAATGGTAATCACAACTTTGCCCTGAATGACTTGATCTTCGTCGATATTCTATGCTAAACGTGCCTTATCTCGTCCTATCTCAGCTGTTTGGCTCTTTTTTCTTACATTCATTGGTACCCGGCGATCTCTCTATACCTGACCAAATTTAGAGGATTTACGGTATATTGTATTTTCACCAAACAAGCCTACAGCCATTTTCACCAACCTCTACCTCCCTCGCATCTCCTGCTTCTGATGTNTACGGTATATTGTATTTTCACCAAACAAGCCTACAGCCATTTTCACCAACCTCTACCTCCCTCGCATCTCCTGCTTCTGATGTGAATTAATTCGCATTAAAAATATACATTTCTCTTGTCTCTTTTCCTCCTAGTCTCCGTAAGCTTCACTCTTGTCCCTTCCATTTATTTCCACTTTCTCTCTCTCTCTCTCTCAGTTTTAATTCCTCCATTCAAAAATCTAATTCTGAGCTTTTTTACTCCAAAAAAGCATCCATTCCATTAGGAAAAAAAACATTCCATACTTTCTCACACCACACAACCTAAACGCAAAAAAATAACCGCATTGTACACTTTACCTCTCGTTTTTGCCAGGATTTTTTCATACAAGCCATTTCTCATTCAAAAAATTATACACACAAAAATAAGAAGAATTTTGTGTGCATGTTACACGGAATACGGAAACCGTTTTTTTTTGTCGTAGGATTTTAGTCTCACCCGACCGAAAAGGTGTTATTCAAAGCAAAGCATAGCCAGCCAACACCACAAAAACCGGCCAAAATAGCTCTACTCGTCTCTGGTCTGGTCTTGAGCCATGATGTGTTTTTTTGGGCCTAATAACTAGATTGAATTTGACTTGATACGGTAAATGCTGCTGCGTATTCTACACAGATTGCTTGCACATTTTTAAGCATGTCTGCATCCATCCGACCGAAAAAAAAAAAAACTTTATTCACCATATGAGCTGCACTTGCACTCTATAAAGCATGGCATGATTCAATCTTTTCAATACTCTTTTTTTCAGTCCACGTCATGTTTACATTTGCTCTCTTGATAACAACAACCCGCCTTCTATACACTTCCATTAAAGTAATCAACTTGCTATGGATTTTTTTTAGCCCGACGTGTACTAACAAATTGCACATCTGGTAAAAACTAGAAGAAAAAAAAATAATGTCAACGTGGGGCTGCTAATCAACTCGTGTTTTTTCCCGTGTCGTGTTCATTCGTCGAGAAAGGCAGCAAGCTCTGAAGTGTGTGTGTCGACAACCTACACTGTGTTTATTTTTTCTCGGCTTTATTGACAGTTTGAAAAGTGTCAGCACCAGAAGTAATTCAGCCTGGGAGAGAGAGAGCCTGAATAAAAATTCTCATACAAAGTTTTTCTCGTAAGTGTTCCACTATAGAAACGCATATACCATAAAACTTGTAAAGAACGCCGGGGTCTCCAAAGATCGCTGGTCTCTAAAGAACGCCAGGGGTCAAGAGGGAAATTTGACATTTCGCCTGTTCCCTAAAGAACGCCGGGTATAATACAGAGATCAAGCACACATTATCGGCAATTTTATAAACGGTTAGTCACAGAAAATGACGAAAAACAAGGCCCTGAGAATGAAATTGTTACTAAGAAGTTTGCAAACAGTTGAATTTGTGCTATACTAAGCTGAATTGTAACAAACTAAAACAAGTTAAAACTAAAAAAAAAAATTAAAATTTCACCGGGTCTCTAATTATCTCCGTGGGCGTTCTTTACAAGTTTTACGGTAGGTATGTATGGTAAAAAGTTATTGTGTCTGCAAGAGAGGAAGTACAGGTGTGAAAATTACTAACATACTTTGTAACAATTTTCTGCTATTATTTTTTTGTTGGGAGAAAGTGAAGATAAAAAAAGCAAAATATATGTTTTGTGAAGTGCTTACCTTGTTATCTCTATCATTAGGTATAGGTTTTTCCCAGCGAGACTTGTATTTTTTATTTTTTGTTCGGTAGGTAAAATTTCGTATTTTACTCCGCAGCGCACACTTAAGTCACATCAACAGAAAAAAATTTTTTTTGCAATTTAGTGCACCAGAAGGGGTGCCTTATTATCCTAAATATCCGTGACTAAAATGTCTCAAGCAGGATACATCTGAGACAAGAGGAAAAAGCGGTTTATCGTCTGTTTATTTTATTTTTTTCTCGAGTCCCTTAAGTACCAAGTCACAAACACATTCCTTTTTTAAAGTATTTTTTTTTGTTGTCTACTCCACAGCAGCGGTACTCGCCGTTGTTGCATAAAAATTTTTACAAACTTCCAAAGGATGGTGTGTTTTGGAAAGTGGCTGCAGTAAAACTGGCAGTAATCTGTGGAGTTGCATGGGTATCCTATCTTCATTCTGGGATCATCATCATCATCAACAATCCGTCTACTTTTTCAAGAGTATGCCTTTCTTTTTTTTACTCGCTTTCTCCCTCCAAACTTTCCCCTGCAAAGAAAAAAAAACAAGTCCTTTCTCTATTGAGTTCTTTCATGAGAGTATAGCTGAGTAAAACTTTCAAGCACGATCACACCAGCAAAGAGAAAGAAAGGAGAAAAAAAAAGAAAGAATATATTTCAGAGACATCAACAACACAACATCTCTACTTGGTTCGTCGATTCTTACTCCGTTTACAGTTCTGCACACGTTTTAACCATGTTTTTCATCGACACAAAAAGAAAAAAATAGCAGGGAAAAAAGCCTTTATTTTTTTTTCGTCAAAGATGGATTGTACAGGGTAGACATGAAGGAACAGTAAAAGCAGACACACACACAAATATTTCACAAGTTTTTTTTTACAAGCATTAAAATTGTTTAGAAATACAGATATAGATATTTTTGTAGGTTATTGTTTGGCAAAGCCAGGCTTTTTGTCGCAGTATCAAGAGTCGTGTGGGTGAAACTGACAGAAAGTTGTTACACTCCTTTTGGCTTGTTGTTGGATAATAGGAAAGAAAGATATACCAAATAAGAATGCAGGTGATGATGCCGACATAATAAACGTAATACACACCATGTGGAAATTCGGGTGGAAGAAGTACATACAAAAACTGAGCTTTTTAGTCTTTTAAGAGAAAACAAAACTTTTCCGGAAAAGGGAACCCTGTCAAGTGAGAGAAAAAAAACAAACGAACAACTTGCTTTCTCTAACGAGAGAACGGCTAAAGAGAAAAGAAAGGGAAAAGCCGGAGTTATCATAATTGCATGATAAATGTAAACTTGATGTGAAACTGTGATACCTATACAGAGAGACTTTTTGTTTTTTGTTACTAAGCCTTGACGAGCCTGGGCAGGAAAGAGAAACTTTCTCTGTGGCGAACAAAAGGAAAAAAAAAGAATAAGAGGAAATATATGTACATTTAGTGTAGCATAAGAAAAGAAAGAGAAAAAAATGCAACACTTTTTTTTCAGGATGTAAGTTCCTAGTGCAGTTCACGCACAGAATGCTCACACACCATTCATGTTATACATTATTGATCGGATGATAGGGAACACGAACGAGTTTTTTTTCTTTTCTCCATAACAAACCACGTTTAGCTTTTCTCGGTAAAAGGTATCCCCGCTACTTTCACTTGTGAGCATTAGTGAAAGCTATCATCTGATGTTTAGTGTGAAATCAAAGGCTGCAGAAGGGTGATAAAAGAAGAAAAAAGGGTTATTTTCCTAGAGTTTCCAAGTTTGCGCGGATAGTCTACTCTGAATTGTGTTCATAGCAAATATTTGCGAAATTTTTAAATTTGTTTGAAGAGAAAGTGCGGAGAAAACGCCTATGTTGTTGGGCAACGTGACAAGGTTTTTGCTTAGGAACTGTGGAGGTTGCTATGGTGCTGTTGCTGCAGCAGCATCATCAGCGCCAATCAATTTTAGATCTTATGGATTTATACCATCACATCTTTTGTTAAAGGCAGCACCTCCACCTCCACCACCACCTAGACAGCTACCGCAGTCAAGTCAAAGTTTGGGAAAGTTGGTTAAAAGTCCGGCGGCGAAGAAGAGGAGAAAGGGACGGAGGAAGATGGGAACCAGAGAGAATACGTTGGTGCTTTTCGATGTAGATGGAACGTTGACGCAATCGCGGCTGGTAAGAATAAATAATTAAGTGTTTTGTGAATGATTTTTATCGTTAATCCGAACGTTTTCCATTTTTTCAGCCTATCAGGCCTGAATTTTACGAGTTCTTGATAAACGAGGTGAAGCCAAAGTTCCAACTTGGAGTTGTTGGTGGATCAGATTTGTCCAAGATTTGCGAGCAATTGGGAGGCGGGAGTCGAGGTAATATTTATTAAGATACTGGAAAAGGTCTAAATGTAGAACGTCTCAAATTGATCGCTTTTTTCCCGCAGTAATTAAAGATTTCGACTACGTCTTTGCTGAAAATGGACTAGTCGCTTATAGCAAGGGGGAGATGGTTGGAACGCAGTCCATTCAAAAATTCATTGGCGAAGAAAAGCTCCAAAGGTTTATCAACTATGCATTAGGCTACATGTCCAAGATAACTCTTCCATGTGAAACGAGGCAACTTTATTGAGTTCAGGAATGGAATGCTGAACGTTTGCCCAGTGGGGCGGTCTTGCTCCCAGAAGGAAAGAGAAGAATTCTTTGAGTATGACAAGGTTTGTGGATACGGATTGCGAAATATGATTTATTTTTAAGAGGATTCTTGTAACGGAAACGTAAACAAAATTATACATGCGTAGGTACACAAAATTAGGGAAACAATGGTGGCCGAATGTCAGCGCGAGTTTCCCGATTTAGGACTCCAGTTTTCGATTGGTGGCCAAATCAGTTTCGACGTGTTTCCGAAAGGATGGGATAAAACGTACTGCTTGCAGTATCTCCAAAACATTCCAAACATTCACTTTTTTGGGGATAAAACATCTCCTGGCGGAAATGACTACGAGATATTTTACGACAGCAGAACCAAAGGCCATACTGTAACATGTCCAGCAGACACAGAAAAAGAGCTTCGTGAACTACTAGAGAAAGTAGTGTAAAGACCGTCTAGCCAAAAAAAAAATCAAAATTTACCTGTGCTGTATTCTATTCACCTACAGAAATAATTAAATTATATTGTTATTGTTTGTAAAATCCTACGTGCATGCGGATATGCGGAGGATGAAGCTGTCAAACTGTGATTAAAGCTCAAAACGCTAATTACATTTGCGTGCTGCGCAAACATTTACCATCAAGTTTATGCACCTATAACTTAGTGTCGATATCGGCATTCAATCGATAAACAATAACCGTGACGTTCCATCCAGTCTGAGGAAGATGCGGTAGTCGTCAGTTCATTGACAGGAAGAAGGCTGGTAACTTTCAGTTTGCAGTTTTGGGTAACCATACGATCCCAGAATGAAAGTCGACAAACAAGTTATAAATTCTTGTCAAGAAAGAAAGAAACCAAATAAAATCATATTCAGTTGAAGTGCCCTGCACAATCTGAAGCAAGTCTTTTTGTAAGTGTTTGTCTCAAAGAGCTTAAGATATACCTAGAGTTACTCCTTTAGGAAAAACAAATTGTAAACAAAAAAATTGATTGTCGCGAAAGAAGATTTTTAAAAGTTTTCAGGGGCAAGAAGTTTCCAAGTGATTGATTTTTCTCACA
>VICI01003312.1:0-13625 GCA_019593645.1 Akabosia matsudoensis | reverse complement strand
ATCGATATTCTCCTGTCACATATCATTAAGTTTATTCACCCTATGTTTTGTACCTTTTGGTGAACGCTTCAATATGCCCCTCATATTTCAAAGTCGTGTGAGCCCTGGTTATCTAGACTACGGACCGAGGTAGCATACAGGCTTTGCTAACGGCAAGCATCATATCACCCCTGAGGACACTCATCTCCTGTCAGTTGTCGGATTCTTCCTCCTAAACCTAGGTCCTATCACATACAGCGATATAGTGTGAACCATTATCTCTATAACTATGAAATTAGACAAAGCTTATAGTGACGTTCTTTGTACTCATTTACTCCTTATATTCTCCATGGAAAATGTTTTTGTATCGATATGTCTTCTTGCCCATTGTAAAAAGCTAACACCATTCACTATAGTAGCATGATGACGATGACGGTTATGTGTCTTGAAAATTGATATATTTTTGTAAATCAGTACGTACAAGTTAGTAAATATTTTATTACCTACCCTAGAAAGACGCTGTCAACTACAAAATATCAGTATTATGTATTAGGTCATCTAGAAATGAAGCTTGATGTAGTGGGTCTAATAATCACTCTAACTGGTTAGCTTGAAGCTAAAACTATTACCTACCTATTGCCCTACCTATGCAAGTGCATACATATGGCGAAAGCGAGGTTTTAATTTTCACCAACCAACCTCGGTAAAGCGTGCTGTGTGAGGCCGACAAATTTAAACATCCTACATAACTAATGAATACTATTACCAAACTAGACTCCTAACAACGAACGCATCTATTCTGGTAAAAAAAGTCGGAAAAAGCTTCGAGAAGTAAAAGCAAACCTTATAAACAATACAAGGCGCATTTGTTTTACTCGTGGAGAAAATAGTGAAAGTTAGCATTAAAATCTGCTGTAATTGGCCCATTTCCTCTCAAAACGTAGGAGCAGTAGTCAATTCAAACTGAAACCTAAAGCACTCTTAAAATTAAATTACTTGCAGCCACATAGCATATGTACATAAATGCAATAGATGAACGTTTATCAGAAAATGTATTGCTCTCATACTAGTAAAATTTGGCACCAACGCACCGATTACATGTACTAAGTACATTCATACCATTGGTTCTTCGAATCAGGTATTTGAAAAGGGTTTTGATGTGGGATGAGAAATTTTTAAAACTTCCGTTAATCAGGAAAACGTGTACACGAAACAATATACTTGATTACGTTATATTCAACGTTTTAGAATATTTGTTGTAACTGACATATACGCACAATCACATTTGCAGACATATTTTAGGATGGAATCAATGCGTCTTTTTCATTGTTTTGTATTTCTTATAATTTTGTGTAGTCTAACTTTGCACGAGTTGGTATTTAAACACCATCCGCCTTCTATTGCACATGAGAAAGGAAAACCGAATAAGTAGATGAATCCATAAAATTGGTTTGACAGTATGATTCGCTTTGAAACTAAGGTAAACAAGAAAGTTTTCTGCGATTATGCAACTTTACTTGTATTAAAATATCAAACAGAACTACAACAATCATAAGAAAATGTACATACACAAGAAAAACAATGGGAAAGTAAGTGATTGGATGAAGTTTATGAACAAGTAGTAAACTTCCGTATCTATCATTCCTTGTACGCATACAAATAGCTACGAGTCCGGCTGGCTTGAAAGAAATATGTAGTTAGCTTCCAAGGAATAGAATGTGCTTTTTCTGTCGTTTCTATTTTCAAAGTACACGTGAACTAGGGAGATAGGTACAACTATTTTGTATGAGCTGAAATCCATCCATATTTTAGCTAAAGATTACAATATAGAGGCATTCCTTTATAATAGTGTGAAATCCAAAAGAAAATCCTAGGTCCCTATTGCGTACGAATACATCTGTTGTGATATTAGAGCAAAAATATGTTTTTCCATATTATCTTGGCTTTGACTATTTTTCATACGTTTCCTTATTTACCTTTTAACCCAACAAAATTATTCAAGACTCTTCATCGTGATTGAACCTATTATCCGTCGGTCCGCCAAAGTTCCTCACGTTGCAGAAAACGTTGCTATCTTTTTATTGCATGCCCCAAATCAAATTGTTTTTCTTTTTCTCCAGCACATAACACTACTCAACTTTTAAGCAAACATAATAATGGTTTGATTTTTCTTGCTCTCTATTGCATAAGGCACAGTTAAACAACTACGCATACCTTGGGGGAAGTACCTTTATACATTTCACGAGTAAATTGAAAATGTCTCCAATTTGGATGACATCCCCTGTGGCAAAAGATGATAGGCTTGCTTGAAACGAGTCGAGTCCCTTGAAGACTCACACAGGCACAGTAGCATGCATTTCTTTTGGGAGCAGGTTAAGAGTTCATTTTAATATTTTATAACTGCGCGTAGTTGGTGTCCTAAGAACAAACCCTACGCGAAGTTAGTTCTTTGTATGAGGCCTTACTCGTTCTCTGGGAAAGCTGATCCTGTTATTTTTGAGTTTAAATTAAATTAGCGCATGTAGTTTCAAACGGTAATGTGATCAGTTGACAGGAAGAGCCTCAAGTAGACACTTTAATACCATACTTTAGAGCACAGCCGCACTTCTCTAGTTTGCGTACTTCCTTTCTCTATCTCTCGGAGGCTTGTTAGTACTAAGCAAAATATTAATTCATGAAACAATGCAGCACTATGTATGCGGACTTGTGCTTGTGTTTAGTAAAAGATTTTAAAAGCATAAATTACAGATTTGTCTGGCATATTAGTTGTTCGACAAAAACAATGAGATTTCCGCACTACACTACTCCGTGATGGGTTTCAAGAGATTTCACTTTTTCAGGTGCTTGTACTCAAATAGTACAACCAGTGAATCGGTAAAGACAAGCACTTCCTGTGACAATAACGGGAAGTTGAAATGCCTCACTTTTTTTCTTCTGAGGAGCTAGTGACATTATAAAACAAAAATGTACGGGTTCAGACTTAGCTGATAGAGGTATACCTGATAGACTGCGAAAAATAGCGATGACGATAACTATGTTTACACCATGATTGCTGTCTCAGAAAAAAAGACATAGTTAAAGATTAAAAACATGATTTTCCAATATTTACCTATTCATACACGAATAACTCACTGACAAACTAGAATTATACTTGCTACCAATATACTCCAAAAAATGTTGCATATTCCGTCGTTTTCCTCCATTTCTCTTACACTATGGCTTCAAAGAAGCCCATAACTTATAACCGTGCTTCATACGCTTCCGCCCTGCTGCTTACATTGCAATAAATGTAGCAAGTGAACTGAACAGTAATGTACTTACACTTTTGAGTTTTCCACAGTAGGCAAGCAGTATAGATAGACTACATATTTGCGTTTTTGTTTGAGTCTTACATGGAAACTTGGAGGAAGATGCTAAGCGAATTCCAAGATCAAGTTTCTACCTCGCCTACAACTACAACGTGCCATTACGTATCACTCAAGATGTGTCCAAATGAGCAGGCATAATAATATCTTCTCTTTATCAGCCAGACTAGAATACTAGTTGGAAAGTAAAAAGCAAAGCCAAGACTAAAGTTACAACACGTTTTTTGTAAAAAAAAAATACAGAAAATGATATGATGAATTTTCGCGAATACCAGACTCATATTAAATAAACATCTGAACATCTGCCAGAGTAAGGGAATCGTTACACCAACCGTTGCCTTGTTAAAATGAAGAAAGTCTGCATGCATTTTATAGGTTGGAGCATGCCCACATCTCGTTAAAGCAGTTGGATCAGTTTCGTTATTAGTCAGACCGTTTTTATCACATCTGAAGATCCGTGATTTTTTAAGAAATATCTTTTAAGGGGAAAATCCATTTCCGATATACATGTGCAAGTTTAAGACCCATTAATGAGTTACGGTAAAAAGTAATATGATGGGAGTAGTACAGCGTATTTTATCGTATTAGGACCCGGGCTATAACGGGTAAATTGACGGGCAAAGCCCGTTATAATACAAGGACGCCTATTATCAATAGATGGATGAATCAATTCCTGCATCCTAAAGATTGCGTGTGATGTTATAATCTTTCCTCTGTTAATATAGCCAAAGCATGGTGACATGACTCGCTGTTTGGGATAATGCTCACATGTCAAGCTGTGCTGTGACTTTCATTCCATAGCCCAACTTTCAATCGAATCGATTATATCTTGTTGTCAAGTACCATGATTGATGTTTTTTTAATCAGAGAAATTGTATATGTACGACTATAGAAGACTTCTGTTACTGCAAAAGTGGACCAGTAAAAATCACAGCAGAGAAATAGATGTATTACTTTTAGTATATGCAATAGCATATCGTTCTACAAAATCCCTCTTCATATTCAAATTAAGTAGGAGTACTCAGTATACTAAATATGAACAAGTAACGGCCTACAGCCTGCCGTATTCCCATGAACGAATGGACCATATCAGTAAAGTCTCATCGAAAACCAGCATTTACATTTTTTATCTACCTTTTTCTAAGCTGAACTGTCATCTGGTGGTCAGATCCTGATTAGTTTACAACCAAGCTACAATCGGAGGCTCGTCACTAACGGGTCGAATATTTCTGTACGGAATGTCTATAATTGGAGGTTGACTATAATGGGAGGAAATACGGCAATTAGAGAATATCTTTGAGCTTGGATCAGAATACTGCAATGAAAATATAAATGCCATGAAAGGCACGAACTTTCTTTTTAGTTCACGGTTTCAAAAGACCAAAAGCATAAAAATTCTTTTGTGATAAAATCGTAAAAATACGTTATCAACATGGTTAAGAATGGATTGTATTGATAATTA
Organism: Akabosia matsudoensis; assembly: GCA_019593645.1. Lineage (NCBI taxonomy): Eukaryota > Metazoa > Arthropoda > Collembola > Entomobryomorpha > Paronellidae > Akabosia > Akabosia matsudoensis. The sequence continues at coordinate 8,819 of VICI01003312.1, read as the reverse complement.
CATGAACCGGATGAAGATAAAGCATTCTGATCTGGTACAATTCGTTTTCCAGCGCAACCAAACGATAAATCCTTTTATTTGGTTCTAGTTTGTAAAGATACCAGAAATAAATCGTGAAACGAAGTGTTCACAGGAGTCGGGATTTATTGACCAGAAGCTTGTACAGAATGACGTGTAGAAAACATGTTTCGAAAACGCCCATGAAATAAAATTGTTTAAAAAATATTGGTGGGGGGAAGATAATTCCATTTCCATTCTTAAAGAAAACTGTTTGAAATTTGAAAGTGTAAATTTCAGACTTAGTTATTATGAGATAAAAGCGCATATTTTACTCTACGATTTAGACAAACACTGCTGTTTGCGAGATAATAAGAATAATACCATGGACTTAAAATTGCTTGAATTACTTCAGACAAACTGCTCACGTTTTAACGCATTTAATCGGGTCTTCTCTATTCTAGCTGGAAACTATGGTATGAGTAATAAGCTGGTTTTGCTAAAAGCGCATCGGCTTCTCGTCGTCAAGAAGCGTTGAAAACTTCGCAAGAAAGGTTCGTTTACTTCTGTTCTTTTCTTTTCTCGGCTGATAGAGTCATACCAAATCATCCTTTAATTATATCAAGCCAGGAAAAACAAGCGCAGAATTTCATAACTTCCTGCCATGCATCAACTCCTACATAAGAGTTTTTTCCCATTATCAACAAAGCAGAAAAAGAAAGGTCACCATGAGTTCTCGAGGTATAGAAAGATGGGTTTTGGACAAAAGAAACCCGACTATCCATAGAGAGCTTATTATTGCATCATCTATTATGTACACCGAAGACAACTGAAACAACTGTCATCAAATCTTCATTCTTCCTCATCACCTCCATCTGCTCGTTCTTGCCACACATACCCAAACTTAAAATACGTACCACCGCACAGCTTCATTCATTATTACACGTATCTTGTCTCCTCACCTCTCATCATCATCATCAAAGAACTTAGTAAAATATGCGGAGACGCATATGTGTATTTCTCAAAGAGAAAGTAAACAATATACAACTGTTGTATAGTCAATCTCGTCGACACAGCTCTACCAGCGCAATTTTTATTTTCAACCCGCCCCCTCTTTCTCACTCTTGAAACAAAGTTACGATTAGACCGAAATGTAACTTTTTGTATGAAATGAAACGAGTCCAACAATAGCTAATAAGATGTTAAAGTTGTGAGCTGACAGAGGGAAAGAAATAATCAAGTCGACTTGGTTCACCAGCTGCTGAAAATCTGCTGCATCGACATCACCTAACTGCTGCTGCATCACATCCGCTCATATGATGAAACCCGTACAAAATATTCACCGGGTAGACACCGCTACAAGAGAATCGGTAACATCACCGATGTCTGGTTCTCGCTTAGAAAAGGCGAGTACTCCCCGAATTCTTTGTCTCCTCAGCCATACGTTTAGAAAATAACTACGTTTCCTGTTATTTTCTCCTAGTGTTGGTTCATCGTTTAGAACTAGTTGATTGTTTATATCGGTTGGTTTTTTTCTCTCTCTCTCGTTGTTGATCATGTCGTTGTGTAATGCTCATGTAGAGTGTAGAATCTTGAAAAAGTAGTTTTCGTTCGAATGTCTCTCCATGAAACTCCTACTCTGTTGAGAAATACTCTCCTGGCGCAGCAACAGCAGCCCTACTTGTATGACGACGATGCTGCTGCTGTTGCTGTTGTAGTTGATAAACGAACCAACAATTACACAAAACGATGTATATGCATACAAAATATCGATACATATTTATATATTTGTCGTTTTGAGCTGTACTACTTGGTCGACCTTTTGGTCTTCTAGCTAATTCTTCCGGAAAATCGAAAAGAAAAAACCAAATCCCGCATGGAGATGGCAAGTCTCTCTGGTAAGAAAATACTTTCTTGAGCAAACATACATGCTATCTACTCTCCCATCAAACAGCACAAAAAAGCTTTAAGTTAAACGTCCTAGTCTAGCCCCAGTAATGTTACTTTCATGCACTGACTTTCATAGATGTAGAAGTAGTAAACAGAGAATAATCAAACGTAAAAAGTAGATGTTAACATGTCGCAAGTATTAGTTATAGTCGTAGTTGGTTTAAGTTGTATACTCTGAAGAAAACGCTATGCTGACAGAGATCTCTTTTTTCCTTAACGGTGACTGGAAAGCAAATCCGTTGCCTTATGTTTATGTGTGTGTACGTGTACAAAAGAAACAAAGCAAAAACAACCAACAACAGCCAAGTCCCTCCTCACAAGTATTCCCTTAACGGTGACTGGAAAGCAAATCCGTTGCCTTATGTTTATGTGTGTGTACGTGTACAAAAGAAACAAAGCAAAAACAACCAACAACAGCCAAGTCCCTCCTCACAAGTATGTCATTTGTTGCGAAACACTGCGCGCTTTGGAACAAACACTTAAGAGAAACCACCACTGCTTGCTGTTTTATCGGGATGAATGGATAATCAACTGTCGACATTACGAAGTGTAAAGTTTTCATAATATTGTAAACCATAAAATGGATTCATAAAAATTCAGTATGCATAAATGTAAAAACATAAAACGTGGGGTGCTTGCAAAAAAGTACACTTGTCTTGCTTCATCTGCATTATAAAACATAGCCAAGATGATACTCCTAAACCCTTAGCCAAAATCTATAAGTGAGGCTTTCATCGACCAACGCTGATACAAGTTACCACAACGAAATGAGGCATATCTGGTAGTGGAGCGCCGCAGTCAAATTTTATTCGTCAGTTCTATTGATAGGCTCAGTTTGGCTTACCAGTTTCATGCTTATTTAGCAATACTCAACGTTGAGAGAGAGTTAACTTGCGTTTATTTTCAAGGCTACCAGATTGCTCAGATTGCAAAAGATATATAAAAAACTTGCTCATTTTTATGTGTAACTTACTTTCTTGTATATGTTGCTTACAAGTAACTTTGTTTTGGATGAACAATGAGGAATCGAAATGTTTGATTTGATACATAAGATTTTCATTTCATGAACTATTACTTCAGTGCACGAGACAATGAGAACGCCATATTTTTTTAGAAGATGTTTGGAATACGCTAACGTTCGTTACGCAATGAATGGACACACGCAGATTTTTTTGAATGCAATCAACGAGTATAGAAACAGGCAATTAGATCCATAAGGGTTAAGTACTGCCATGAGAGTTTTACATTGATTTATGATTGTAGGGGTGAAACCCTTTTTTAAAGTATCACCATAGCGATCAGGCCTCTAAAAGTGCTTCATTATCACGTATTACATATTAAAGGACAATCTGCGTTTTTGTTTGGAGAATGAACTGGAATCTGTTTACTGTGTTTTCGTTGGGATGTTTATGTCATGTGTGGATCCAGCAATACATAGAGCAGATAAGGTATGCATCTTACAAGCCCCAGTTTAGTTGCACTCAAAGGTGAGGAGGAAATCAGTGAAAGTAAAAGCTCCACTGCTTCTGCAATGATGCTAATAATGTGTAGGAGCAATAGTAGAATGGGGCTCAGAGCAGCCATGAAGGCAGTTATAGACGTAAACTGAGCGAATTGTTTTAGCCGTGCACATTGTGCTCGTGTATTTGTTATTACTTACGATGGAGGACTTTTTGAAAGTTACTCCACGCCTGAAATGATCGTCAGTAAGGTGGCACATTTACTGCCTCTGGGACACGTACGATTTTGTTTGGCACTTGAAATGCATAGAAATGGCTTTCATTGTTTGTTCCCGTTCAGCCTGCCATGAAAGTTGTAGGCGAAAAAATAGTCAATTTAAATGAATAATTTTGCTATCGAATATTCTGTCTAGGACTATATTTCTATCAGCGAAAGCTGGGCCAATTTATTGATTAGCTAGTATGTTGCATCCCTCATCTTATCGTACTTTGGTGTAGCGCTTCTACGTATGAAATGTACGTTTAACAGTCTTTTTAGTCTTGCTACCTTTTCCATAAAGCGCATTCGAACGATATGATAGCTGTTGTAAGTTAGTATGTGGATTTTGCTATTCAGACTAATAAACTTTTCTTCTTGATAAAACACGAGATAAGCAACCAGGTACAGATGACATATAGTTCATCATGGTGTCCAGGTCTCGTGGGATTTTCATTTAATACATTTAGCTGTGGTGTGGTGCACATTAGATTCCTCACGTGGTTATGTTACATCTATTCCTTTCAGCTCTTTCATATGAGAGTATGTTTCCAATTTCCTAATTAATTAATACAAACTATCAACATGAAGCTGAAATTGGGGATGTCAGTCACTGCAAATTCACTAAATGGTCATGTTAGCTTACTGGAATGATGCGTATTTTTTTACCAAAAGAAGAAATGTGTCCCACAAACTTACGGTGAATTTAAGGATAGTCGAGTGAAATATTATCAAATCTTGTAAGATTAATCTTCTATGCAACATTTTTCTTTCTTCGCAATATGGTGTTGAACACCGGAACAGACCACACGTGATACAAGAATTTACTAGGCATCCGTATGTGTTAACAAAAACAACTTGAATATACCCTGCTGAAAGCAATTAGGTGATGATCATGTGCTAATAGATTGTTACACGTTTGACATGACCCATCGAATTTAAATTCAGACAGATTCTAAGGTTAGTGTATTCCCATAAACGTTTTCATAAAGTAGCAGTACCTCAAATTTTGTTTCGGGGAAAGTGTAATAAATTAAGGTTTTTATCTTCAATTATTCTATGAAGAGGGTGGTATAAAAATGATATTACATGCTTATTCATAAATAGGGAAGAGGGAACCATAATTCTGATAATCCTGAGGAGCTATCATCTAAAAGAAGGGTCGATTTGTTTCGAGATGATATAGTAGTACGACCGAAGGTTTCATAAATTGAATGAGAAAGTAAACACATCGGTACATTTTGCGCAGAGAAAGCCAAGCTATGAGAACTGAAGGTATCTCGACACCAAGTGGATTTGTTAGCATAAACTCGTTAGTTCCTTTTCTCTTCTTTCACTCTCACAGCATGACATAGACGCTGACAGTCAAGCTGTGAATCTCTTCGATTTTCTCCCGTCGCTCTCAAGATTTGCTGTAATTTTGAGTGGAGTAAACGGAGAGACCCAGCTCTTGATATCCAGGCATAGAATATAGGCCATCATCGTTTCATGAGCACCAGCTCAACGTACGATTCCATTAAATTCATAAATTTTTTGATACATACGTTCGTGAAAACCATACTATTCAGATATACTCAAATCTTGTATGCGTTCTAGATGGATTGGCTTGCTTGTCGTCTCCGTTGCAACTTTCAAGTTCGAACTTATGCGCAATTGTGGCTTTCTTAAGATTTTCTAAAAAGCTGAAAGCGCAGCCTTGTCTCTTGCTTCTATAGGTTCGGAGTGATTGTCTTCATAGCCCTTCTAAGGGTCTTGTCTGATTTGCGAACTGCAAACATTTATCACTCCAAGAACTACATTTGAATACTTACCCTGATTCTGAATGAAACAAAAATTTGGATGGACAGACAAACATGTCTGTTTCAATAGTGAAAATTTGAAGGAAAAGTAAACGTAATAATTTTTGAATTGGCATCAAAAGTTGGGGCTTAGAGTGGTGTCCTATCCTGTCGAGTTAAACCGTCAGTGATGAGAATAGAAGTGCCTGCCTATGGAAAAAAGTGAAAAAAGGTATCCTGGGATGATCCTAGAAAAGCGAATCCTATGACTACAGAAAGACGCTAGCACTGGCATGGTAGAAACGGTGTTTAGGGATTTGTAACCTTACATTTGATCATCTGCCATTTATCTTAAATAAACGGAATCCGGAGATTCCATAGAGTAGTATTTGATTAGGAGTTCGGCCTTGTTTTGTTTTGTTATTTTCGCTTATTTGAACGATTAATTCTTCAGTCAAGATTTTGTATTACGATACTCTTAAAGGTAGGATATTAAGACAATGCCTATGCAAACAATTACACATTCTCATCGTGTGCTGAGGACTACCAATCCTTGACTACATACCGCATAAGGCGTACAACACACAATTTGCAGCTATAGATATCAGTGATAAAGCGCTTCATGAGTAGTTTTTGGTAATAATATACAGCAGCTGAAGAGTTTAATAATTCGATTGGATTCTTCAATTAAAAGTACTCGACAAGGGAATGGAAATTTTGGGAAGTGTTTGTCTACGTGTCTTAAACAACTCGTAACGTTCTCCACCTCGACAAGCAATGTAACCTAATTTTCCATTCGGACATCAATGGCTCCTTAAGTTGGTTTAATTTCCTGTTTTACTATTACCTCAAAAGATAAAACAATTACGAACGATTCGTATGGATCATATCAACTAGAAGTAGAAGCCAGGCATCATACAGTGAACTCTGCTTTTGAGGGGACTATTCGCAGTGACAGCAATGACTTCCTTGGTGACATCTAGCATCGTTATGTTATAATTGACGTTGTGCTTGATTTTCAGCTTTTTGTTGTGACTCGAGTAGAAAGCACATGCATCACGTGCCCTTGTGTGCTTGACAGTTATACATCAGTCGTAGGGCAAACTTCAGAGTAAAGTGAATCCTTTAACCATGCTCTTTAGATTTATAAACCGTATGCTTACAAACGTGACATGCACGAAAGATTCCGCTTTTTCAAAATATTATATGAGGCGTCAGGTCCGTTCTTTTGTTTTGTCGGAATTGAATGATGAATGTTCCTTCAGAAAACGTGAGGATGAATGATTGAAATGTTTTGACTGGAATACCAATGCGTTGTTAGTAATACCATCCATGGGTTCATACATACAAAACAGCACATTTGACAATGGAAAGTGAGTTCGAAAAGGTGTACAGCTATAGAATCTGCAGGTAATCTTAAACTTATGTTCTTCTGGATGTACCAATAAACATTGAAAATTTATTTCTTAACTTCGTTCCAATGAATATAGGAGGGCGCGTTTCTACGCTGGGTATGTTTTTTTGTTGTTGGGAAACTCCCGTTAACCTCGAAAGCTTTGAAGTCCTTGTGTATTTTGCAATAGTAGTCGTAACAGCCAACCATTCCAGTCTGGTGTTTCCTTTTCCTGTCATAAAATTTGCTGTAGAGTCTATACCAGAGAAAAAGTTCATCACTACGATATGCTCCAAAAAAGAAAGTCACATGGCCATGTTTAGGAAAAGGACATAAAACAAAAACATGGTTTCCCACTGAAATGTTTAGTTACTAAGCCTTGCCAAACTCGTCCGTAAAGTGTTTCTTAGGAAGATGTATTTTTCACCATGACGACAATTTACTTGATTGTTTGCATTTTAAATGAAGCTTTTACACTATTTTTCTCTCCTGGAATAGGGTTGTAAAAATATATGAATGGTCTCGCCGTTAGTGTTTCTTGCTGGAAGCTATCTAAAAAAATAATATTCTATCGTTACGATAGGTAGGAAGCAAATTCCTACATCTTAAAGCAGTTAAAGAAAGGCGCAATTGTGTACACGTAATCTTGATGTATAATATAGTTTTTTCCCAAAAGTGCCTTCTTGCGGTATTGACTAAAACAGGAAGAAAGCCAGAATACATTAAAATGATATAAACATACACATTGACTTGAACTCGAAAGGAACTTAAAACTCACTCAAGTGTGCGCTCTATCCTTAGCAAGTCATGACGGTCTATCTTCCGCGAAAGTTGTATGACGGCTAGATCGTCGTGTCCATAATGGAATTCTAGAATTGATAGAGAAGCTGGTTTTAAGTAGTTTAAAGAGATATACATGCAACTGATCATGTTGGGATTATTTCATATAATATATTCTAAACTGTCCGCATTGTGAGCTAGGAATTGGATTCATAATAGTGACTACACATTTCATTCTTCAGGGAACATCTATACGTAGCATTTTAAGAGTAAATAGTAACAGTTCGGCTGGCCCATTCTTGATACCCTCGTTCAGGTTGTATAACTGGTGTGAATGAATTTTCTTACTTGCCGCGAATGACGGTGACGGCTATAACCAAGGGCTAAAGTCTTAAAGGTAAATGGTAAACATAAGAGTTTATATTTGTTCAAAAAAACAAATACAGTCAAACTTGCAAAGTCTAATGCGGTAGTGAAGCTAACAGAACGGCGGAGTCTTTGCACAAGATGAACCAACTGCAGCTATGCCGCAACGAAAACGAAACTTTCTCTCACTGTGGTGTTGAACCACGAGGTTTCAAGTAGATCAGGTTGATGGAGGTTCTGCTTTGGAGACATTTTTAAAGTTTAACTCCAGCACACATTTTAAAGAGTTTCTATGTCCCTTGCCCACAATTGCAAATACAGTACGAAAGTCGTAAACGAGATGGGCAGAGAAGTACGTTTAAGGAAAAAAGTAAAAGTTGCCATTTTCTTTTTTCCTCGTTTTGTGTCTCGCAAAAAACAACTTTAAGGAACTGTTTTCTCCAATCCAACAAATCCAGCATGAATTATTTAAGATGGTAGCATGTGCAATATTGATAATCTCACACTCCAAGGAAATGCTTCAGAGAAACCTGCGCTAATTTGAAACAACAATGCCTTTGATGTTTCCTGCTGTATGCGACATCCACAATTATGTCGAGCTTCGTTCCTTTGCACACGGATTATTCACCTCTTGTGGAAACCAACAAATATAAGCCAAACTAAGATCACTATATCTATGTACTTTTGTATAAGTTGTTCCTGCAAAACTAGCTCTGGCAAAAAAAATGCGCACAAATAGTGCATACTTACAGGTCATGAGTCATAAACCCAGCGTGTTTTGTGTACACAATTGATGAGACGTACAAGGATTGACCTACCTACATACTGTGTAGAGTGTA
>VICI01003311.1:0-13643 GCA_019593645.1 Akabosia matsudoensis | reverse complement strand
GGAGGAGGAGGCGGTGGTGGTGGAGGAGGTGGATTTGGAGGCGGCGGAGGAGGTGGAGGAGGAGGCAAGAAGTAATCGAAGTTTCTTGATTGAGAACACCTGATAATATGATCGGTTAACAATATTGGCTTTTGAAATTTCAATATATCAGGCTCGAGAAATAAATAAAATTATTGGCTTAATAAAACTCTACAGAATCAGACTTTTTTTATTCATAGTAGTAACTAATCTAAAGATCCGTATTGGCCACATACAATCAGGGTTTGAAGCATGACCGAGAGCACTGTCTGTTCTATATGGTTAGCATAGAATATTCTTTGCATGGTTACACGTAAATGAATGCATGTAATATTTATGTACTGTATAAGAATTTCGTAAGTGCACCGCCTTAAACAAATGAGTTTTTTTTATGAATTTCCAGCCAACTCTTTTATTTTAACCCTATTTTGAAAACTATTGACCACATATTCGAAGGCAATAAAAGCTCTAATATCGTTTAAGTAAGGGGTAAGTGATATAGGAAAAATATATTCAGCGTTAATAAATATCCTATATCAATGCATAGCGCATTGTTAAACAGACTTATGATTGTTCTGATTTAGGCGGTGGAAAGAATCCTGACAAACCTTTTACATCCACCAGAATGACTACGAAGGCAGATTGGCTGCATGGTAAATTTGAAATGAGAGCTCGCCTTCCCAAGGGAAAACACATATGGCAGGCTTTCTGGATGCCGCGACGTTCTGAGTATGGTGGATGGCCAAGAAGCGGGGAAATCGATATCATGGAGTTTCGTGGGCAACGACCAAACCAGTATTTTGGCAACTCTTCATTTTGGTCCTGCTTGGAATAATAAGGGATAAGTCGGTACAGGGGAAAGAAATTTCGGCGTAGACTCTTAGTCAAGATTTCCATACTTTCGGGTTGGATTGGAGCCCAAGTCAAATCCAACGGCTTGTCTGTCATACTGAAAGTGTTCAGCGCAACTTGCGGGCGGGAACTTACAGTGCGTGGGGTCAGCCATTTGATTAAAGATTTTCATCATTATCAACTTGGCAGTTCCAGGAAACTTCTTTGGAGATGAACGCTTTGATCCCGATGAGGCTGATGGATGGGCTCAAAATAGCTTTGAAATCGATTGGATTCGTAAATGGGTGTGGCGTTAAGAATTATTACGTAGAAGTCACTCATCTATAGTTATCTGTAAAATGGATTGGTCTATAATTTTCAATTGCATGCAGCACTGCGTTTGACTTTGTGTCGCATACCTTTCCATTTTCAGTTCTTGAAGTCAAGTAACCAGTGGTTCAGTTCAATGAGATAACTAATAATAATAACACTTGAATAGATAGCATTCGTTTGGACATTTCTGTACCTTGCACAAACAAAATAAATTGAACTTTTATTGACCATTTAATTGATCATTATAAAACAAATCTCGACTAGTAAACGCTGTTTTACAAAAATGAACTTTAGCAGTTATGTACGAGAAATATTTCATATTTTAAAGATTGAATGAAACTTATTCTAAGCTTACAGGATGAAATTCTTGTGTTTACAAATGACTAAATCAAAGTTGGCTGATTTTAACATTCTAATGTAATAGTATATAGTTTTTTTGTTAATGTAAAACGAATTTTTATTAAAACATTTCATGTTTCAGTTTTCAGACATCAGTATAATACAACTAACTAACCAGGATTTTTTGAATTTAAAATATATAGTATATAGTAATATTTTCACGATTTAAACTATTTAATTTGTAACATCTAAATATTCATTTTACCCCTATCATTCTACCAATAGCTATATATTTTCTATATTTTTCAATAAATTTTGTGTTAGATTGTTTCTTGCGAACGTCAATATTTTTCAATATCTCATTCCATGTGTGACAGTAACAGTAAACTCTCTCTATAATTACATCCCAACAGTAAAGATATAAGGACTATTGCAAGAAGAGCAATAACAAAGAACACTTTTACATAATTGGCAGTTGTAAGGAGTTTTTGCAAGTTTGATGTGTCAAAGTCTCATAGAAATTGTGGAGAGTATCCACTTTGGCATGCCATTTGATCATTTCTGACACATCAGACGTTCGTTTACATTTACTGTATTGTATTTTTGAGTTTTCAGTTACGCGAAAAATCTTTTTGCTACCAAGTTAAACGAGGGTAGTTTTAACGTGTTTTGTATGGAAGGGGAATCGCATTTCCCGCAATAATAGAAAAAGGCAATTACTAAATGTATGTATTTGTATGTTGTATTTGTATTTGTATGTATTTGTTGTATGTATGTATTTGTACATGTATTTTTTTTGTATAGTGGTCAAGAGATTAATGTACACATAAAAACTGATGGGGGAGGGGGAATAGTCGGACAATAGAAGCCAAAAGTCGTTATAACGAAGGGAATTATAGACTGCGTTCGATATGACCGACTGTTGAAAAAGCTTGAATTCAATTTAGGTAATATTTATCTAACATTATCATTCGTTTTTGTTCCTAATTATGAAGATAGATACTACAAAAAGTGTGTTTTCATAATAATAAATCAAGGTTATTTCCTCTAAAATCGTCAAAACCTTTCTTGTACAGCCTTGCAATTGCTGAATTTGCCTTTTTTACAATAATTTTATGGGCTTCATAAGATAAAGTATGTTAATATGTACAGGGAGCTCAAGATATGTCTCCATATTTACTCTTAATAAAATGTTTTCTAAACTGGTTCGAGTACTTGAGGTTGTTTGAAATGCTCAAGAAATATCTCCCTATTTACGTAACGTGGCTTATTCTTTTCAGTAAATCGATTTGAGTTCGAATAAAACGAGAGCTCAAGAAGTTTTCAAATGAATGAAATGAATTTGTTTCCGTATTTAAAAAATAAAACCGTTTTCCACTCTAAAGAATGTCGAAGCTTTTCGAATCGAAAAACAAGTGCTGGGTGAAAATGAATAATCGCACATTTGAAACAGCTGCCTTCGCTTCTCCACCAGTTATTTTTTTTAGTTTTCACATTTGAAAATATCCTCTCATCTTGTTTGAACTCGAATCGATTTACCGAAAAGAATAAGCCATGTTACGTAAACAGGGAGATATTTCTTGAGCATTTCAAACAACTTCTGATACTCGAACCAGTTTAGAAAATATTTTATTAAGAGTAAATATGGAGATATATCTTGAGCTCCCTGTAGTCCTAAATACATATTTTACAGTCAGGCACTACTTTTACTATTTAATTTCATTTCATTGAGACTTTCTGGTTCATTTTTTTATCTGTGAAAACACTGAAAACAGTTAACCAAAGATCGTATTCTTGCCACTTTTTAAATTTCCGTTGCAGAATAGAACATCGACGAAACTAGTTCGGAATTTGCTTGTTTGATGTTGTTTGCTACCATGTACGCTTCCGAATTCCGATGCCATTTGTGATCCCTGAGTCTGGAGTCAGTGAACTTTGAAACCCCATCTGTGCCAGGGTCGGATTATATAAAACTTGTGTAGAAACCAGATCGTGCATCGTTCTTTCACACGAACATTTAATTAAGCTACAATAAAATAGGCATGCTAACAGAGGTTATGTAACAGACAATAATTAAACTACTAATTACTACTACATTTAATAATTCGTAGAAGTCTAAAACAGTAAGTTGATTTACAAATTTCTTTGGAAATTTCGCTGCAAGTACTGTCTTTTCAATCTGCACACGACCATTGTTATCCATTAAGTTTGGATGGGACACCTGCAGTTTCTTTTTGTTGATTTGATACCGCCCTACTTATAGCTCCTTCCGCTGTCTGAGGAACAAAAAAGTGTTATAAATTTGGATTGGTATAGTACAGACAGAAACTAGCAGTAAGTAAACAGATTCAAGCAAATGTGGATGAAGTATTGAGACATCCACGCCTGAATTCGTGGATATGAGATTTACTGGATTTACGTGGATTTAGTTTAAGCAAACCCCTACTGGACGTGCCAACTAAAAATATCACAGTTAAATTTTGTAGATACCCATACAGACTTTATATTTCCTTACCGTTAATATACACGCCAGGGTAGTCCATAGAAGAGCGATTACAAATTTGAATTTCATAACTGTGTTGTTAAAGTTTTCTTCGTTGCAACTAAGGTTTCGGAAAGTTAGACCACGCAACACCAAAATTGGATGAAAGAGACACCCTAATTTTCCTGTCATACATCTTCCTAAACAATGTTGCATTGAAAGACGTCTTAAACACTTAATCGGCTATTGTCTAGGATGATCCAGATTAAAACGTATATTTACACACATGTTCCTTTGTTAAGAACATAGCATTGTTATTGGTCTAGGTCTGAGATATCAATATATTTTTTTTAGATTAGATTTTTATGTGAACTTATTCTGGATATTACGCTTGGTACGTTAGGGTGCTTATCTACTTTTGGCGTTTTGCAATAGCCTTTTGTTTTATTTAATTGGTATTATCATTAACTGATGATAGATACTTAGCGTTCACTAAGATACCTGAACAGCATAGTAAATGTAAAACGGAACTGGAAAGTGCAGCAAGTGACTCACGCAAGCAAGATCGGTTCGACTCACTTTTTAATGAAACAGTCGGTAGAACCTGTTTCTCTCCTCTGACTCCATAAGGAACGTTATCAATGATGCCACAGCAGCAAAGAACTAAATCAGTCATGTATTTGATATTATTAACTTCATAATTTTAAGTTGATTATCTTATCAAACTCAAAGAATCAAAGTACTTTGCTACTTACGCTCACAATAAAAGGCTCATTGATCTTGAAAAATCCAGACCCAAATCCAATGGGGTTATCGACCAGGTCGTCAATAGCGGCCTGCACAGTCATTCCGAGTGCCTTTGTAATGTCCTCTGGGTGTTCATACGTAGTTAACAGACGTAACCATGTTTTGATATTTTCATTCTAGTAAAGAGCCCCAACTTAATCAAGTTCAAGGTTTCAAACATTTGACATGTTTCCCTTATAGAAGTATCCTATGTTTTACCTTCTGGTTCAACATCATGCACGCATAGAATGTCACAGACGCTTTGAAGATGTCCACAACAGCAACAGTCATGGTCAGTGCTAAGGGTTCGGCTCGAGTTGCTAGTATGAATGTGTGTGCGTACAGGATTAGATTTTGCACAGTGGCAATTTTGAAGACCACACGAAGAGTTTCGTTCATGGTATTGGTAGCCTTCCGGAGAGCCTGGTAGCGTTTTACTGTTTCCAGAACCTTGTCCCGGTCAGTATTGTTTGGGTGGATTGGAATTTGTTCCTGGACTTGGCCTTCCAATTCTGACCAAAGTGTCACAAGAGCCATTGGGGCAATCATCAGGAAGTCTCTGATCAGCTCACCCTGTATGTTTTCGCATGAATCAAGTAGCATGTCGGAGGACCCAATCAATGCCTTTTCAAAGGTTAGGTTTTCAGTTGCATAGCGATTTTCCAGGCTTGATGTGATGTTAGCAGTGGCTTCAGGATTCCAGTTCAACACAGCAACAGACAGGATGTAGGAGTGTGTTTCCACAGCACTCGAAAACGTCCACTCTCCAAGAAAATGGTAACCAAAAATCATGGATGCAAGTGACAAGCTTGTTGACGCAAACACAAGTCCGAGCGACCACCTAGAAGGCTTTGAAGCAAGCACCAGAGAAAGTCTTGAATGTACACATGAATTTTGTGAAACTTTTTCAAATTTTTACGGAAATTGGCTTGGAAATATGCAATAGTAGTGAAACGCTTTAGCTCCAAACTCCAATCAAAGCAGAAATTATAATACTCATTGAGATAATGGTTATATTTAGTTGTTTTGTGTTACGGGTAACGCCAAGTAGGTTAGATCTAAATGGAGTACGAAAATTGCTCAGGTTTTTTATATGGTTTGGTGTACCTTTGTCACTTAGCACACGAATTCTTCTCTAATGACGTAAGGAAAAGTATACAACTAAAATGCCAAATTATTTACAGTATTAGACGCAGAAAAAAGTCGAATCTGAAAATATGATCTGACATATTTTATGGATTTCAGAATTTTTGGTAGTGAATGGAAACAATTTCATCTTCAGACACTTGATTTGGCATTACCTTTGTCCTTCCAGTAATCATGACTCTTTCAACGGTAAAGATAAAGCTTTAGTTTAGATATATATTGAGAATTTTAATGCCACAGAGACAGAAATAGAGAATCCGAAAATTCGAAACCGTAACACACGGTTAAATTCTCAAGGAAAAAACGCTTTTAGCGTAAAGAAGTGTGCCTCACCAGCGCAATAATACCTATATAGTTGCAGTATGTAAAAATCCCTTGTTATGAAAACTGAATTTCTAAGAACTTTAATCACAGAATCCCCGGTTTTATGAATAAATGATTCGAAATAAAAAATCTGATAAACTACAAGCGAATCAACCTTATAAAGGGAAAGAATAACATATCATCTATCGAAATCGTTATCCTATTTTTTTATTTTAAAAAGGCTGGTTTTCGTTAAAAGTTTATGAAAGATAAATATCGAGGGATGTAGATAAAGAATTCCTTGCTAATTTTATTTCTTACTCTGTTTTTATGATTGAGCAAATGAACCGTGGCGCCGAGGATTTTGCAAATTGGGTCGATGGTTTTGTGTTTTTGGAGCATCAATTAACAATATATAATTTTGAAATGTATATATTAAGAAATTTTTCTATTCTAATAATTTTCTCTTTTTTCATGTTGCCGTAACCTGCACGTTTTTGTTTGGAATAAAATAAATTTTTTTCATGATACATAATTTTGGGACAACAAGAGACATAGAATTCATGTGCAAGAGTAAGCAAATAGTGTCGTCATAATTACAAGACCACTTATAATGGTTCATTGAGAAATGAGTAAATTACTTTTACTCTTATATTATATCTTTCGTGAACAGTCGATCGTTGTGTGTGAGACTTTGAACATAAAATTTTAACTCACCCTTCGTTCATTTTCTTCTGTTGGAATGAGTAAGGCATTGTACATGTGTGCAAACATGTCGGATAGTTTCTCATGACGCCTTGTAAATAAGAAGACAAAGCAGGACCTACCCAGAATCCGAACCAAAGCGAAGCCAAAGTTGACACAATTTCTAAGTGTCGTTTCCAAGGCAACTGTGAAAAGCTCATTTTTTGCGACCAACATTGCATTAATGCAAGCGCTAGCCGAAAATAAGCAGCAGCAAATCTAATATAAAAATAAGAATTAAGACTGGTAGTGAAATACCAACACCCTACAATTTCTATTCATACGAATAGCGAAGCCAAAGTTGACACAATTTCTAAGCGTCGTTTCCAAGGCAACTGTGAAAAGCTCACTTTTTGCGACCAACATTGCGTTAATGCAAGCGCTAGCCGAAAATAAGCAGCAGCAAATCTAATATAAAAATAAGAATTAAGACTGGTAGTGAAATACCAACACCCTACAATTTCTATTCATACGAATTTTAAGCCGTACAGCTACCGCTTTAATCAGAAAGCTGATAAGAAAAGCAAAAATATCTAAATAAAAAGAAACATGTAAAAACATCGCAATAAAATGGACACGAATAACCTCATTGATACATAAATTCTTGCTGGACTTAGTACAGCTTCGTAATAAAGTAAAGGAAATGCATGCTTTCCCCAAGACATGACGTGGCTCTTTTTCAAAAAATTGCAATGCAGCAGTTATGAAATAGTACACAAAACCTTACCAGATTGACCCGGGAAACAAGCCATGACTTTTCTGAAGCTTTCCGGTGAAACGTGACTGCTCCTAAGTAGTACATAATAGACATGTACGTGTCTAGGTGTCGCACAGGATTTTTCTTGATAACTTTGGATCCCTCGATGTGAACTATTGCCCAGTCCCCTGATATCGGACTTGCTCTACTTTCGGTCACCCTTTGTCGAGCAACATGTGGGAAGCTTTCACTTTCATTTGCATGAGACAACTCATCACTACCGAGACTTGATGGTAAGTCGGAAAGCTCAGTGTTTTCTTGCTCGTTTGCCGCGTTACGAGGCATGGGTGGTACAACAATGTTCAGAGCTTGGATTGAAGACACAAGTGGTCCTACAAGCCCAGGAGCCACCTTTGTTGTTGCCCTTGGAAACATAGTTTTATGACTTACTGTGACGAATACTGACCCGAAAGGACAAATGGTAGACGAATATTTGGATCATTACTACCCTCGAAAACGCATATTTACTTCTACTGGAAGGTTTTGATAGTCACTATTCTCCCGAGAATTACAAACTTTTCACAATGAAGCACCAAATCCCATATCCCTTACTAAACCCAATAGTATTTTTTCAATTGAACATTAAAGCGGTCCTTGAAAGGAAAGTTTGGATTGTAAAATGGATTTTAATGCACAAATCGTTGAAAATATTGACGCACTCTTCTTCACGGATAAAACCGTACTAAAGCCAGCTTTCCTTTTAGCTAACGGGTCAAAAATCTAATGACGAAAATGAAAAAAAAATACCGGAAGATATAAAATATATACACAAAGTACAAAGACATTTCTTAAGAATACACACGGGCATGCTGCTACATCGAAAGGGAAACAATATTCTCCGTCTCTACTCTGCGGACGCGGTGTCATTCATAACTGGTCAAATGTCTGATTGTCCGCCTGCCCGTTGTCCAAATGTGAAAATACATGCGAAAGCGAATATTTCGTGCCTAACGGCAAAGGATTTGAACGGGTTTTTCAGTGTTTTTAAATCTCGATTGAAGAATTTAGTCGAAACGTTAGGTAATAAAACAGTTCGTGCTAAATATCCACGATATTCTGATTATCTTCCTCCTTTTTCTGATTGCAAGAATCTCGTTGCTAATTTCCCATTCAGCGATACTTTCTAGTATTAACTTCAACCGCCCGTTACACGAAATATCACATTATCTGCTTCGGAATTTTTTGTATGCTAAAAACTATCAAACCCCTGCAGAGAAAATTGGCCAAGTCTTTTTTAGTTTTTTAGTAAGACCTTTTGTTTGTCGGAGACACGTATGGTTTATACAGGTGGGCCAATGACATGAACATGAGCATAGATAAAGTCTAAAGGATGATTCTCTATGTAAACGTAATGTGTAGTGCTTGTCACAGAATATCATTTCTTGTACGTTGCATGTCAGTGTCCAGGAATGCATAAAAAATCACTAGTTTACACTGAAAGCGGTGTTAAGTCAAGAAACTTTGTAATTGTTTTGTGTCTTTTAAACAAGTCTAAAATTTTTGAGAACTCATGCGTTGGGTGGTATGACAGAGAAAATGCGTTTTATTGTGAGAGGAAGGCTATAAGTTCAGCAATTAGACCGGTTAAAGATTAATACGTTTGGCTCTCTGGCATTATTATTATTACTATTTTACGGAAATTAAGCTTACGGAATAATAGCTTAAAATTCTCCAATTGACATTTTATGATATGAAAATGTGATTTTGCAACGTAGAGAATAAACTTTTTATTCCTTTTTACATTCGACGCCTCCCATTTTTCGTTTTATTTCGTTGATTTTGTCATGTCATGTTATGATCCTATCGTTGATCCTCTTATCTATTCGCACATGTATTATACAAGGCTACTACGAAACTAAAAGGGGGAAAATGAAAATAATAAACAAGTGAAGAACAAAGTGAAAAAGATACTTCGGATAACCTTAGTGGAGAAAAAAAAGAAAAAGAGAAAATTGAATGAAGCTGTCATATGACGTATCATTCCCTTCCAACTTTCTGGGGATTTTTACATACTTGTTTGGAATAAACAGAAACTCCTTGAATTTTAATAGCATCCGGTTATATATAGTCCATGGAGCAGATTCTCTAATATGCTAAATATGCGATGTTGATAACTTGAACTCTAAAGCTACGTGACTTCGTTAGTTCATAGTTTTCTTGCCCCTTTTGACAACAAGATATTATCGCTGACTTCGGAAGATTCTCCAACAGCAAAAATTAGAATGATATTGGTTAATAATGCAAAGCTATGAGATATGATAAGCAAATTCATCAACGATTGTAAGAGAAAGTAATTAATTTTGAACAGCTAGGAAAAATATTTGTATTTATCTTACCACAAATAACAATTATTCTTTTTCGAACCTCGGAAACTAACTATGCACAGCAATGTGATATAAGTAGCTATAAGACGATGCGCACAGAATGACATGTACGCATAAGCAAATTAGTCTTGTCTTGTCAAGTATTTATATTTTCACATGCCAAACTGGCTTCAAAAGAAGCTGGTTTGGTGGCAAAACAGGCTGCTGCAGCGAAAGTAAGAAAATATCGAAGTGTTCTTGGTGAAGACATATTATTTGTTCCGTTTGCTGTGGAGACATTTGGACCACGATGTGAAGAAGCCATCAAATTAACCCATACACTCGGGAAACTGATCATGAGAGAAACGGCTGAACCCAGATCCTTCTCTTATCTGACCCAACGAATTGGAATGGATATCCAGAGAGGAAATGCAACCTCTGTCATGGGCACTTTACCTCCACAGGAATCTCTTTCGGAAATTTTTTATGTTCTGAACAACAGTTTTTAGATCGGCGGATAGCCAGTTCTTAGGATACGATAATTTCATTGTTTTGTTGGCAAGCGAGTGGAATATAATCATATAATTTTTTATTGCAAACATTCCACCCACCAATTCAAAAACAAAACAACCGAAGTATTAAAAATTGTTTCATAAGAACCGGCAATCCGCCGTTCTGATAACTGTTATTCAGGATATAAAAAATTTCCGAAAGAGGCTCATTAGGAGGAAAGGTTCCCGTAACGGAGATGGCATTTCCGTTCTGGATAGTCATTCCAATCCGTCGGATCAGGAAAGAGCTTGATCGAAGTTCTGCTGTTTGCCTCTTAATTAATTTGCCTCTTAATTAATTTTCCTCCTAATTAATTTTCCTCTTAATTAATTAGCGAGTGGAATGTTTAAATAAACAGACATTATGTCCAAAAAAAATTATATTCTCCTGTTCCAAGTTTAAATCGTTAAATTTGGTAGTATAATTATCCTTAGATTACATTACTTTACATACCAATTTTCAACTGTACAACACAACAAGCACTGTGTTTTTCTGTCAACCATGTAGCAGTAGGCACAACCTTTCTGTTTTGTGGCAGTAGCATAGACCCAAGGAAGGAAGGAACTTTTGTGCCCTTTAGGATAAGTCCTTCACACGGTTCGTGCAGGTGCCTGAAATTTTTACGTGGGAAGGGGGTTTCATTTTTGGTGAGATGATAACTGTTAAGGAGGTAATAATGCATAATAACACCAAATATTAGGTACCCGACTCATCCCCCTAGGGCCCCACAAGGGCTCAAACACTGATATTAAGACCTCTGCATCTCTGGAACGGTTTATTCTATGCAGCTGAAACTTGGTACACAAATTAGGGATTCCAGCAGGTTCCTGAATGTTTTTTTTAAGTAATGGGGGTTCATTTTTATTGGAATGATACCTCTACAGGAGGTATTAAAAACCAATAGCACAGGTCCCCAGCACAAACCCCTGGACTACCATATGGAGTAAAAAATCAGGATATGACAACCGTTGTTGCTATTACCAAGTTTCTGCAGGTGCCTTCACGCAAAGTTCTAGCGTTGTAGGGTTTCATTTAAACGAAAGACGCTACAGGTTGGACGCAGAGTCGGGCTAGGAAATATTATGGCCAGTCATTTGCTTGGTATATGTCCTTGAAAAACAACCTGTAGCATTTTATCAATCTATGCCAAGTCTATTCACAAGAGTGGTAAAAAGTCAGAGTAGACAGCAGAGCAATGCCAACACGTCCGAAAATTCTAAAAATAATTTCCCAGCGTTTCATTGATTTAAATTTCATTGATAAGCCCTGTTGTAGTATTTATTAGTAAAATATACAGTGATCATTGTCAAGTTTAGCTTATTAAAGCGATATGCTATAAAACATGTGTAATTTGCAGTTACGGGGCATGGTGAGAAGAAATTATTGTCGTGAAATTCACAAATGAAACCAAAAGAATTTTAACTTGAGGTTTCTGACGATTCGTGCAGTATGCATGTTCTATTTTATTTTTTGCCAATTTAGTTTAAGCTTCCAACAAGCAAGTCTTTATAGCGCAGTAAATCAAAATGAAACAATGGGCTATCTGCATTCCGCCAATACTTATCAAGCTTCCTCCGTTTAACTCCTTCGTTTGTTGTTTTTCACTCTCAGATCGAACCCTATTCCTGTCAATCGTTTTCTCAATATCCTCTCCGTTGCAGCCATCCGTTTTACAGCTACAAATCGTATATAACGTCTGTCCCCCTTTTTGGGGTAAAATTGGGGGGCTTATCCATTCCAGTCCTGCCTTACACCGTCGTATTGCCACTTGCACCAGATCAGCGCCAACTTCAGCCGTAGTGTACGACCAACAAACGGTGTGTTTTCGAAGAACCTTTTTAATACAAGTTTCCTCCGTTGTAAAGCAGTCCTTTCTCCAACCGATGAGTGAAAGTGAGTCCCTGTCTTTCACCATTTCAATCAGACACGCCTTCGAGCAGTTCTCTACAACTGTCAGATTTATACCGTTGGCCACAGGAATTCTTTCGCACCGCCGGTAGTCTTGGTCCGCGTCATCCAACTCGGTCTTGTGGTGACATGTGTAACATTCGATTCCAACGGCTACCTTTACACCCGCCAGAAACACGAGCAACACCGGAAGTCGGGTCATTATTTATGAATTTTCGTATACAGCCCTGCATGAAATTCCTGGTTTTTACGATAAAAACATTAATTTCTTTTTATTTACAAAAGAAAACAACGTATCCATGTCAGTTTCCAAAATATGTAAACTTGTAAATAAAAATAAGATAAACGAACGAACGGCTCTGATAATTGCACGAGATTTTAATAACTGGAGA
Organism: Akabosia matsudoensis; assembly: GCA_019593645.1. NCBI lineage: Eukaryota > Metazoa > Arthropoda > Collembola > Entomobryomorpha > Paronellidae > Akabosia > Akabosia matsudoensis. The sequence continues at coordinate 749 of VICI01003311.1, read as the reverse complement.
TCGCACATTACCCCTGAGATGGGATTTACTTACAATACAAAAGATACATTATGCACTACACACACACATGTTGTAAAAAACCGTTACACACTATATCCTTGAACACATGAAGTACACATAATTTTAAAACCCTCAAGGAAAATTAAATGGCGCCAGCGCAGACGAAATTGGATAAAATATCAAGATTTTATTTTTCAGTAACTGGAACTTGAGTGTAAAACATTGAAAAGGATAATTTACAAAAAAAATATCAAATAGTAAAAATATCAAGTAAATGAATTTTTAAAACGAGAGTCCAACCGATCCAACCTCACACCTGGAGAGCGTTAAACCATAAACGCGAGTCCGTGTTCAAACCAAGCTAGACGAAATCGCTCATCCTCTAAATACTTGATGTGCGTTTTTGACTTCGGATTTTCCCTGCATTTTCTATTTAGTTAAAAAAAATTAAGTTATTCTACCAATTAACTCCAGCTAAAGCGCATAAATTCTTGGTACAAGGATATATGTCAACACTTACATTGTGGCAATTTGAAACATCTTCCGAGCCAGTTCCTCCCGGCTTCGGCTTTGCTCGCCACAGATAAACAAAGAAAACAAGTCCAAACTGGCTTCTAAGTCGAACCAAGTTATATCTTTCGTATTTAAAATGTCAACGACATCCTGCCATAGTCCAGGTATTTGGTAGATATCGGCAGTTTTCAAAAGCTCGACAGCAGTACGACAAGACGCCGACGCCTTGTCTAAAT
>VICI01003310.1:0-13644 GCA_019593645.1 Akabosia matsudoensis | reverse complement strand
AGGGAATATCAATCTTTCCCCTAGCTTTCCAAGGCGAACATAAACAGAGGCTATATATTATAGACGTAGGAACAGCAGAGAAACGGACATCTAAATTTTTAATGGTCATTTCAAAAGGGAAAATGATCAAAGCCGAAAACCAAGTATTATGAAGGTTTTTTTTTTCAAAACGATTGGTTGTGTCAAGTTGATACAATATCAAAATAAACTGATATTAACTGCTTTCACAAGTTCTACTCATCTATGCTCGTACTATTTCTCGGTGTCCAGAACTTGGTGTGGCACTCAGAAAAGATTGAATGGCATCTCAACCAGGAAGGAGGATTCTGATTGATAAGACACACCAACTGCGCTTGATCGATGCACCAGCCAAGTAAATTATATTTGGTTTCTTACCCCCACTGCCTATTCCAAACCAACCAACTTTTCCTGCAGTTGAGCACGATGAGGGCTTAACAGGACAAAGTCAAAAGCCTGTAATTACCGTAACAATTTAACGGACGGACAGAGCTATACACACGTGCATTACATATTCATTTCCGAAAGTAGTTGTACTCCACGCTTGCATAATCCCTCGAGTGAAAGTCCTACACGGTCGTAGTAGTAGAAGTGAGCACACTCAAATTTACAAAATTGGTTGGACATTTTCGAGTTGACTAATCACTTCTGGTGTGCCGCGCGCGCCGAAACTCTCGGGCGTGTATTACCTCTACGCAAAACGTGTAATTTTTTTCTTTCAGAGAATTTTGTGCAGTGCAGGAGTGTAATCTCAAGTACAAACAACCGCATTAAATGGCCTATTATTATTACCATCATTTGTGATGCGATGATGGCTGGGGCTTAGTGTTTCCTACAAGTTTATGATACATTTTTTTTCCTTCAAGCAGCTTTCCCCTCAAAAACTACCGCATTCCTCAAATTGAGGGTATTACATAGAAAGGTAATGTCATTCAGTAATAAAAAGTACTTGTTCTCTTCCGACTTCTTTTTTTGTGTTTTCTTTATACCAAGCAATAATCATAATGACATGGCCATGATGACCGTCATCAAAATGATTGTCGTCAACAGTCAAAGTTAACAGTCATTTTTTCGGTTGGATGTGTTACTCCGGAAAACAGATTCAAGGACTAGGTTCCCAAAGGAGCCTTCTCTTTCTCTCGTTTTTTAAACTCCCGCTTCGTAAAATTTGCCTGGTTTTTTTTTCTTTGAACAAGTCATTTTATAAATCTAAATTGAGTGTTTGAATACGTTTTTGCACAAATCAAGAGGAAATAGACTCAATTCGTTCTTGGCTATATACTACAGCCGTTTTTTTGTTTTGTATCAGCCACAATGACACGTTTGGGATTTTGAATGACAAATGGAAACGGTAAACTTGAAGAGAAAGTGATGATCTTGTCTATAATAGGAAGCTGGATGGGAAGAGGGAAAACTGTAGATAAAAACGCATACATCCATCTAGTTTCTCTCTGGCTTTGTTAACTGAATTGAGTTGGGATGATGATGAGTGGTGTAATATTGTAATGTACTCTTGCTCGAGCTAAAATCACAAAAATTTTCTTCATTTTCTCTGTCTCCTCTTGCTCTAGAATTTCGGGAAAATACACGGCTGGTTTGATACGCTCACATGAGGATTGTCGAAAAAAAACCCTGCCAACAACCACAGCAAAGCCACAATCTGCTGAACAAGCCACACACTTTGTCTCTCATCAAACCAGTTTTCAAATAGCAAAAAGTACTCTGTATTCAGTTTGAAACAAGAACTGTATTTTGTATTATTTATTATAATCAGAGACAATCAGTACAGTCATGAGGAGGATATGTGTGACGTTGTGTGGTAGATTTACTTTCTCTAACTGTCTCTCACTGCCTCGAGCAAGGTTTATTTTAAAAGCAGAGTGAAAACTGGCTGCAGCGGAAACAGCAGAATCACAGTTTAAATCCAGAATTGGGAGCGATGAAAAACTGGAGAGGAAAGATGATTCTCATGAAACACTAATGAAAAATGATAATAAAATATGATGAGAGATGAAGACAGAGGGGAAATGGAAAATGACGATGAAAAGAGAACACACTTGACTACACGAACATACCCAAAAAGACTTGTCGATGAAAATCCTACAAGTATCTGGGTAAAACAAAAAAAACTTGAGTGTCATGGTGGTCGGATAGTTTTTTTTACTTATGAACTAATTCTCTTCCAGAGGTAAAATATATTGTGTAAACTTTACTAAAGTAAACGACTCACCCGCTGTGGAGAAATGGAGAAAGAAAACTGCTCAAAATGAAAAACTTTTTTTGAATGTGCGCAGGAATAAATCTGGAACAGTTTTAGCTGAAAAAAATTTCCCTGTATTGATGAGGGTAGACACGGGAAAAAATCTGATGAATGAGGATTGCGTGATTGTCTGCATGGACAAGAAGATGAAGGTGGCAACGAGTTTTAGTAACGCGCTCCGTCATGCTAGAAGGGAAAAGTGAAAGCAAAGAAAAAGTTACATTTTCGTTTTTCTGCTCCTCTGCCCGCTTTAATAGCTTTTTATTGATCCACTGATACGTTTTCTCGATTTAATATTGGTCTTTTCCTTAATGAAAATGTTGTCAAGTGCAGAAAGAAACAACATTTTCTCACTATGTACCAGAGAGAGAGAGAGGGAGGAGAATAGTCGTCGTGGTTGCCCTTCAAGAGAAAGCAGTTTAAAAAGAGAACTTTTTAATATGACAATCCAGACAGGATATATCGTTTTTATAGTCATCATCCTTTTGGTCTCCTATTTCGGCCTTTTCTTGTCCAGTCCAGTTGACAACCTCTTAAAACTATTTTCCTGGTTGTTTGTCAAGCCTTTTTAATTCCTTTCACTAAAAACTGACATCCTTTCTTAGAATTAGGAACGACTTCCAAATATGTATATAGCAAGCAAGTTGTTTGAAAGAAATACCATCTTTCGTAACATAACACAAGGTAGTTTGTTGTTGTACAAAAATCAATCTGAAATAGAGAACTCATTCGATTGTGTGATTGGCTTTACCCATTTTAACCATGGTACATACTATAAAGCTTGGTTAGTATAAATTCTAAAAAGTATAAAACGGTTGAGGTTGTTTTGAGTGAAATAAATACGCAATTGGCAAATAGAATTAGCCTCTTGACAGGATAAAAAACAAGGAAACAATTTCGAGGGGAAACGTTTTAGTGGCTATCCAAGTGGGCGTTTATTGTTCAAAAATATGTCAAATATAGGTGAAAACAAACTGTCTGTGCATTTTCAAATGCTTTCATAGCTAATGCAGATAATTTGTAGGTATTTCAAAGCCCACTGGCACCAGACAAAACTTAATGTGAAAGCCTGATGGATTTTAAAGCGAAAACTAAGCTCGGCTACTTAATAATTCTGCCTGGGAAACTGTCCAACAGGAAGTTGCGTGATGTAGAGAAATTAGAATGAAACAATTTTTTTATGACAGTCACTAGATTTAACGCGAAATCATTGGTTAGGAGAACGCTAAACGTGTATGATTACTACGCAATTTGTTAAAATTATACAGTTCATGAGTACATCTTGTGACTCGCATATGACTCTAGAAATGCGGTCATTTCGAATGAAAGTAGCAGCATAAATTTACCATTGCACAATTCTAAGCCTTCAACTGTTTATAAAACATATTCTCATTCGAAACGAGACTATTCCGTGGGTCGGTCGCAACGTTGTACTCTAGTAATAAAGTGGTTTTCTCGAGCTTTCTCCGAAATGTCTGCATCAATATTTTAAAAGGGTTATTAGCTGACTTTCATCTTCTTTCGAAATTATTCTCTTGCGTATACTACGTGAACTGTGCTTTCTTTTGCTGGACAGTGAAGGGATTGCAAGTACCGACGCATTGCAGGTAAGTATCATGCAGCAAGGAGAAAGCTAGCCAAAGAGAGTGCCATAAGAAACAAGAGCTGTACAAGAGCACCCTATAATCTGAGTAAAAAGTTTAATAAAAAAGCTTTAGAATTGGTGTTTTAGAAAAATAAAACAATTCTTTTACAAAAACTTTTGCTAATGATATTTTGATGCTAGTCTACACGCGTTCTTTAGGGAAAGCTCTACTTGATAAAAATAATTTTATAATATTTTTGTAAAAATTTTGGAAGAATGCAATGTATCTTGTCATGTTCTGCACAAAAATGAATTCAAACAAGACGCGACTGATTTTCTCGCTCAACATAGGTATAAATTAACACAGAATAGGAATGATGAAGAGAAAGCAGTATGAATTTAAAGTGCAAATATGGTAATGTATGAAAATGAGGAGATACTACGGCCTAACGAAGACTTGGTAATAACCATGATCATAACGAGAGGAATAAATGGCAAGAAGATCAAGACGAAAGTGAGAAACAAACTAATAAGCCCGCTAAAAGTTGTTACGCAAGAAAATGGACGGGTAGAAACAACTTTCCTTCATAAAAATAAGACAAGTCGAAAACAACCACTTTCTTTGGATCTAACATGCTACCAAAAAATGCAAATTTTATTGACAACTTTGAAAGCAGCCAAAACTCCGCGGAGAAAGACAACTTTGGAAAGTGAGACACCAGTTTCAGATACAAGATACCATGCGACAATGAACACATTTATTGTGAAACTTGAAGGAACTCCAGAAAACGAGAGAATTTCCGAGTGAAATGCATATTCAAAAAAAAAGTAAAGGAATCAAAATGAATGCAAACAAGATAGAAAATGTTAGCTGCAGAGAAGCACCATCAACATTATTATTATTACAAATTATTATTGCTCCCATGTTGCTCCCCATAAAAATAATAACAGAGCAGTTGTGTCTTTCCGATTTTTTTCTCTGTTTGCTGATGAGCCTTCTGCCTCAATCATGCTCTCATGTCGTCTCATATTCAGCGTGAATATGTGCACTTAATGAACATTTTGCAATATTGTGAGCCACTGTGAATTCCTTGATTTTCTCTCGCTCCTTTTTTCCACGAAGAAAGCCAAGTGAATGCATAAAGTAATATTGTGTTATTACACTAAACAGTTTTGCATTTACATGATGAAGATCGTGTGCTGGGACAGAGAAAAGTAGACTTTAATGTTCAGAGTGCTTTCACTTTTCTTACTCAGTACCGGATGCTTTTAAGAGAAACAAGTGGTGTGATACAAGATGGTAACAAATGTACAAAGATGAGCTTTGATAGTAAAAGAGAAGAAAAAACGTACGGTGAAAGTGAAAAGAAAGCGCGTATGGATGATGATGAAGATGATGATGATGAAGATGATGATAACGATGACGATATGTTGATGGAGATAATAAGGCTAATGAATAAAGTACTCATGAACATGAACATTTGTTAGTGGAAAAGAAGGCTTAATGGTAAAATGAAGAAAAAGTAATGTCTTAAGTGATTTCCACATTTAGAAACAGGGGATGATACAAATGAAAGTAGTGAAAGGGTTGAATAATGCAGATAGCATGGTAGCAATTTTACGAAAGCATTTGACTCTTTGATTCCAACCGAGCTTTCACTCGCTCATTTTTAAACAAAGATTTTCTCGAAGGAAAAGTAATGAGAGAAAGTTCATTTCTGTGTAAAGATTTATCAAACTTGGCTGCATGTCGATATTTCATTTTATTCACTTGATTGTTCTTAAAGCCAAGACTGTATTGTTTTGAAGGGGCGTGTCCCTATTCCTAACAAATTGACTTTGGAAACACAAAAGGACCTGGATAATTGTATTCGTTTTTTGAATTATTCAAGGCAGTGTTTGAGGCAATATCGAAATCTAAGACGGTTTAAAGTCATTATATTACTTCTCGTGTTCCATATGCTTTTCCTTTTAAATCAAAAACAGAAGAAAACTCGTTGAAATCTCTGTGGCAGCGGTGCACAATTTCGTTTTAATTTTCTATTATTTTTCCGCATGGGTTTTCTCCAGAAACGACTCCATGCTAGGTCTCTCTCTCTCTCTCTCTCTCTCTCTCTCTCTCTCTCTCTCTCTCTCTGGGTTTCAATCTGGCAGCAGAAAAGAAAGAAGAGAAAGAAAAAAACAGATGTCAAGTGGTTAGAATACATATTTTTTAACAACTACTCGTTTGCCCATTTTCTCTTTTTGAATATTCCTCCTTACGACTCCAACTTTCTCTTTTGATGTTTCTAACAGATGAGAGACGTTAACTGTGCAGAACCCGTAACATTTTAGGGCACAAAAATATGCAGATTATTCTTGTTGCGAAAGAGATTGAAAGAGAAAAACCGCACAAAAACTTAACTTCTTATCTGCTTTCTTTTTCTGGACAAGTTTACGGCATTGGGACAACTTTTAAATGCTACTAATTGTAGTAATCATGCTCACTCAAACGAGAATAATTTTATGATAAAAACTGAAAATGGAACTTGTTCAACGACAAGGTAGAGTTTCTTGAGAGAAGAACAACTCTCTTTGTAAAGATTTTGTGAAGCGCATTTAAAGCCAGCCACCAGAAAACGTGTCGTGTAAACTATAATGCGACTTGCTATTATTTGCAAAAATACATTACAAAGGCCCTGTACTACACTGAATCTATTCTGAGTTTATTTAGCAAAATACGCAAAACTGAGTCACATCACAAGAAAATCCACAGGTTTCTTTGAGCCATTTTCACCTTGACATTTCACGCCAGCCTACCGAAGAAAATAGCTAATTCAATAAAGATCCTTGTCATCATCACCGGATCCAAATCTGACATCTGTCATCCTGTCATCACAAACTAGTTACTTTCATCCAATTTTCCCTCTTGGTACCCACGTCCATACCGTGTTTTCTACTCGATGATGTAGAGACTTGGGAGGAGCACAATGGTAGTTCTCGAGTCACAATAGGGATCAGTGTCTTGTTGATTAATGTCCTTTCATTGTCTCCATCTTGTCTAAAGAGAGCATCATATTTCAGTTCTCACAAAATGCTACTCCCGTCCATACGGTTATCCAATCAATAGTTGAGGATTTTGAAACATAATCCGATGTGAAACCAGCTTAATTTAATTTCATTACGTACAACTTTTACCCGAAATTTGAGGATTATAACGTGAAATCTATACGTAAAAATATTAATGCCGTGATAAAAGAAGCGTACGAAGGAAAATGGCGAGATTGGAAGTGAACAGAATCTAATTAACAGGTTTTCTTTCGCCATTAAAACTCATTTCTTCCCTCTTGTCAGCAAAAACTTGTAAAAAGAAAGTCTAAAATCGGAGAGTGAAAAATATCAAACAAAAAAAGAAAGTGGAGACGGGAGGCGGAGTAGTCAAAAACTGTACTTTCCTCGAGACGTTTCATTTTTCAACTCATCTTGACAAAGCTATACATAGTCGTATGCTAGGGAAAGCTGACGGGTGAAAGTCAGCTAATTTCTCATACAAAATCTCAATAAATAGAATACCTACTTTGGGGCAGAGTTTATTACCTGGTCTGTAAATTCTCCAACAGCACGCACAGCTTCTTAAAGAAGATTTGTGTTAATTAAATGCGCATCGTTTCAAGTACAAGATCCTGAACGATATCATATTTTATAGCTAAAATGCTTCAGAAAATCTTTACTTTCCCTCTCGAAACCATTATCAGTAAGTCTTCTTGGAAATAGTATGTGTCTGTAAAGGAAAGAATTATGTAGGTCATTTTTAAAGAAAATACCTGTACCTTCTCTTTTGTAAAGAGAAAATGTGAATTATTATTATTGCTTTGAGAAATTTTAAGGTGGTTTCTTTTTTCAATTCAAAATCAGTAAATTTTAAGAGGCGGTTTCGTTAGCACTTTTTTTTACTGAAGCTAAAACTCGCGATGATAACACGTTCGCATACATGCATTACAATTTATTATATATACCCATGTGCACATTTTTTGGCAAGGCTTGCCCACCAGTAGTATCGTTTGGTAAAACTTTCTCTACACATTTCGCATTCATTTCGTATTATGAACTGGCAAAAAATACTCGGGTACTGTAGCCCATACAGTACCCAAACGATTTCCCACTTTTTGGCTAATATATCAATGGCTCTTTTCCAAAAGAGACTTCAGCTACCCCAATGGACTCTGGTGGACTTTCTTTTGTATGGCAGTAGTGGTCGGGAAAGCCATTAAAGAGGAGGGAGTGCAAAACACTCCAAGTTGCCTTTGAAAAAATATGTATTTTTTACTGTTGCTACATGTGCTCTCTCCCGTTTAAAAAGTATTCTTATTTTTTTGGAAAGCTTTTCTTTAAAAAATATACACAACTCGGGCTATATTTTCTACATTAAAAGTTTGCATTCTATACGAAGTAGACACGTTTATACACAAAAAGGTTTAGTATGCATTCCAGCATCTACCTAACAGCTATTACCACAAAAAAAGTCCATAATTTATTTGCTTTTGCCAGCTTCTTGGAAGGGGGCTTAAAGAACAACTGGAACAACGGCACAATAATAATTCTTGCTTTGCCAGCAAACATACATTAAAACCACGAGGAGGGAGAGAGAAATGGAAAATTTAGTAAAAAGAGAAAGACTGATCATCTGATATCTGCTTTCTCTCGCAGCCTCTTAACAACAAAAAACTGCAGCTCGAGCTTTGTTCAAAGTAACAGTTTTCACTTTTCGTTCCAGTTTTAGTTTCGCCCGCGTTCGCAATCTTTCTATCAGACATGTTTGACTGAGAAGATGCATGTGTTAGTGGGCGAAAAAAGATGGATTCACTGGCTACGAGAGGGTTTGAGTGGAAAATTATTTGGATAAAAAGTAATAGCGTGTATATTTTATGGTCAGATGAACACGCGTGATAAAAAATTGTCCCCATTTTAACTCGTAATAGGGCAGTATTTCTATTTTTATATGTTGTCGCTTCATCTTGCGGTCTGTTTTACAAAAATTTATATAATATGAAAAGTTTAAAGTGAAAACACACTTTTTATAAAAGAAAACCCTGCAAACGTTGTGGCGAAAGTTGAATCTTATCGAAAATACCAATCAGTTTACACAGACGGGAAATGCGGACGAAATCTTTGCGAGAAATTAAAAAAGTAAGCTAAATCTGTGCTGATCAGATTGCACTAATAGTTTGGCGATTTGAAAAAGATATCCTCTTGTGAAATGCAATTTTCGTTTGAACATCACTGCATATCTAAATCCAAAAGAAACCTGTCATTCTTGTCGCAACTTGCCTCAGAAAAGAAACAACTTTACGTCAGAAGGTGTTCGACGAAGCTCCTAAAGACGCGTGTGACCATTTCTGTCGCCGTTGAACGTTGAAATCCCCTGCAAGCGTGTAAAAAAGATAACCCTACGCCAACACGAGATTGCAGTTTTTGGTTTTAAGTCGGCTGGTTATAAAAACACGTCTTTTCACCCAAGAAGTATTTTCACTCGGTATTTTCCCGTCCATTATCCACTTGACTTGGAATAAGGCCATGAATAAGAAAGACGTGTCCACTAGCCGCATGCAGACTTCCACTGTTGAGCCTTAGGGTCAATAAAAACCCGGAGAAACATCACTACTCGGCCGATTTTTATAGTCTTCATGGTCGGGAAAACCCAGCGTAACTTTGAGACTTTCACCTCTCGAAAATTATAGCAAAACCCAGAGAAAGAAAAATATTGCGCCACAAGCTTGTTGTACATTTTATTACCAAGTTGATCAGTCCGTTTTTGTCAATAGTGTGGGTGACAGTGAAAACTGGCCTTTTCCCTGTCTTGTTGGCAACATCCATACGGGACAAAAATATGTAATCCTCTTTCTCTTCCCCGCATAAAAAAGAAAACTAGCTATTTTTCTTGCTTCTACTAGTCAGCGCTTGTAGACTTGCTTTCTCCCTTTGACCAAACAAAAGTTTTTTTCTCCCCAAGACTTTCCTCTAACAATTGGGTATTGCTCCACTTACTTTTCCTTGTTCCGCCGCTTCCGCTTCGCTTTCACTTATTCTTTCTCGCCTCTGTGACAAAAAAAAGTGGACGTGATATAACTCGAGAAAGTTAGAGGATGACTAAAGTGAGACACTCTCTTTTATAAGGACACGTCGCGTAACTAACTGTAACACGTAGAGACGTTATAGATAGAGCCAGTTTGAGAAGTACCAAAAAGAAAATCTAACTTGGCAGAGATCACTGATGATGGTGATAACCAAGGAGTGAAGTACGTTCAGTTAGCTACTCCTCATGAACATGATGATAATGATGATGACGTGCCTCTTTTATTCCAGCTTTCTCTCTCTCTCTCTCTCTCTCACACACACACACAGACTATAATTATATTAATGTAATCTACCCGGGAATTTCTCCGGTTTTTTTATGTGCGGAATTATTCCATTGTGGTAGTGATAGCGATTGTATGTGTGTCTTGCCATTATTATATTAAATATATGGCCTCCAATTTTCTCCATTTTAAAGGCACGTTAGACTCCGGGCCAAGAAAACAAGTTGTCTTGCATACAAAGTGAGAGGAGGAATTACAGGCATGTAGTTTAGGGTGTTATGTTTTTTTGTGTCTCTTTTTCGTAGATCCTCCTTCTTATTCAAGACTATCATCTTCATTAGGCTCATTCCGGGCTAATTGTAATTTTCTTGTGTGATGCGAGTGGAAGAGAAAAGGGGGAAACAGACGAAAAAGGAAAACGTCTAATGAGAGGAATAAGCACGGGGAAAGCGAACAAAATTACACAATATCTAGGAAGGAAAATTTGAATAGAGAATGTGTACGGGAAAAAGAAACTTTAATGAGTTATCATCACGACACTGTTTTAGCGCCAACCCCGCGAAAAATAAATTTATGGGAGAAACTAACGCTTTCTTCGTGTCTGACTGGTGGTCAAAAACTACTAAGGAACCGTGGAGTGAACCCCATTTGTTTTAACTGTAGACAGTTAATAATTTGGTTATGCAAAAAAAAAACTAACTGGCTAAAATTTAGGTCATTTAATAATTTGGTTATGAAAAAAAAAAAAAAACTAACTGGCTAAAATTTAGGTCACACTGCGCAAAAATTTAAATAACATTTTAATCTGTTTCTGGTAAAATTCCTAGTTTATTCCCTCAATCCCTGGTTAATTTTATCTTCAATTTTACCTTCAACAGAATAATTACTCAAAACAAAACTTGTACTTGATCGTTAAGTCAATTTGATAAGGAAAACAACAACTTTTCTCTTATCTTTAGGGAAAGATATCAAGGGATGCTGGGACTTTTTGCATTTCGCAAGGGATGGCTCAACAGGAAACTAAAGATGATGTGTATTTTCTTTTCGCTAATTACACTTTCACTTGGCGAGTCTTATCGTGTTTTTTGTACCTATACAACAAGAATGATTGCAACAACATCTTCATGGCTTGTTCTTTTCACACAATTTGGAGGGGGAAAAAATCTAGCCCACGCTACATCTGTCTATTTCCATGATGTTCCTAAAAAGAAAACCCATTTTTGCAAGGATTGGTCCCTCTTGAGAGAGAAGAGCAGTTGCTTTATTTCCGTGAACACAACAAAAAAACGAGCTTACACAAACTATGTTGATGACGAGAGGGAGTTTTCTTAACAGAGAAAGCAAGAAAGAAACACACATTTTCTTGATAGGATGCTTTCTCCATTTACCATCCAGTCTCTTCGTCATCTTGACTTGACTCAAGTTGAAGGATCTTGACAAGTTCTTATCAGAGAAAGAAGGAAGAAAACGAAACAAAAAAATTATGTTATGTAGATATAACAGTATCATTTCATAACTTTCTTTTTGTTGAGAATATTAGCAGCAAGTTGTAGTGTTGTTGTTGATGCTTTCTCTTTCTAAAAAAAGAAATGTAATTTGGTTTAGAGAAAAGGCTGCTCAGTTTTTGTGTTCCACTGCAAAAAAAGGGTGAAGTAACTGTGCGATAACGGTAGTACAATATCTTTTCCATATTTATAATGCTTCTAGAAAGAAGCTCCAGCAACGAATGACATTCGTGTAAAATATAAAAACCTACGCATATGGACTTCTATTCCATGTAGACTGACAGGAAGAAGATCAACTGTCATTATTCTTACTTTTTTATCATATTTTTTTAGAGAAGGAAGTGAATGTAGAAGAGAATGTTTAAAGAGTATCTCCATGACCGTTTCCTGAGCAGAGTTGGCTTTGTAATTCCCATTTGTGGGAACACAAAATGACAGAAAAAATTGTGCGACTCTAAATTACATTTTGACTGAAAGCAGTAAAACGATGAGAAAATGAAAATGAGGACGGCAGGGGAGTCATGGGAAAGTTTTTTTTCTTCTGAAAACGGCTCAGGAAAGTAAGTAACATTAAAATCCAACAAATACCCACCGACACAGAAAAAAAGAGCGCTGTTAAGTAGCGAAAGCTATCGTCCATGCTGTACGTCCGACTCTTCTTTACTACAAAAAAATTTGGTTCTCTTACTTTCTTGCGGATAGGTCCAAGAAGCTGATTTCCTTTAGAATTTTCTCCTGATATAGCCAAAGCGGAGGAACTCTTGTGGCTATTACGCAGAGGCTGTCTTCCTCTTTCCTACAAGACGCCACAAGTTTTCATATAAGAGTTAACACTACTGTTCCTCTTACTCTAAGATAAAAATCTAGAGCCAATGCTTTTGGTACACTTTTACACCATCTGAAATATTTTTTGTGCAAAATACGCACTTTTGTGCATAAGTTGGTTTAACACTACTGTTCCTCTTACTCTAAGATAAAAATCTAGAGTCAATGCTTTTGGTACACTTTTACACCATCTGAAATATTTTTTGTGCAAAATACGCACTTTTGTGCATAAGTTGGGTAGTTTGGTTTCAGGAGAGGTACACTTGGATCCACCAAAAATATGAAAAAAAGCGTATTTTGCACAAAAAATATTTCAGATGGTGTAAAAGTGTACCAAAAGCATTGACTCTAGATTAATATGTTAGAGTAAGAGGAACAGTACCTCCACTTACACTGCACCGAGGCCACGCCGTCCTTTCAATCAGTTGTGTCCCTATCTTATCTTCCCCTTATTGTTGACATTTGACAATACTGATCCGTTGATGCTCCTCCGTTGCTATTAGGATATTGTGTCGGCTGATTATAATAAAATTAGTCTCGTGTAATTGGTATTTCGTGTTCTGGCTGCCACAAGTACACAGGTTAATTATAATATACATGACGTTTATTACTCGTGATTATTATTATGATTACTCATGCGCCTCGCAACAATTAAAATTAAACAGCTCAGGGCCCAGTTCACAAAACATGAACGACAAACACTGACCGTTCAGTTCATATTTCTGTTGGAAGAAAAACATGTCGACTGCTGCACCGCGTGTGAACACCTGCGCCCTACAATTCCTGCATTCAGTCGTAAGCTTACAGTTTGAGTTATAAACAGAAACGCTTTATGCATATGCATTTTAGTTATACAGAAATGCTGCATTCATGCATGCACTATAAACCGGATACGCTTCCGCTACTTTGCATGTATGTTTAACCGCTTTGGTTTCAGTCAAGAATGAATCCGAGCTAAAATATGTCACGACTTTTCTAGCTTAATACATGCAGGGCAAGTCCGAAAAAATACAATTTAATAAATTACTTTTGTGTACATATTTGCTAATGAAGTTTTCCTTGCTGACAGTCTACTCAATGAAATTAAAGCATCTCAGTGGGAGATGACCAGCGACA
>VICI01003309.1:0-13648 GCA_019593645.1 Akabosia matsudoensis | reverse complement strand
GTATCTTGGTTGCACGCCATCAACATACTCGTAACAACGCTGAAATTGTTTAAATTTCAGCTTCAGCTACTATTTTCTGGCTGAAATTTTTTTGGCTTTAAGCTCTAAATTTATAACCGGCTGAAAAGCCAACTGGCTTTTAAGCTACGTAAGCAGCTGATCCGCCGTCAAATGAATACCGCTATTAAATCATATGACAACATGTGGAAAATCACAATAGTAAGTCGGACCGATTCTGATAATCACGATGGCAGGCAGGAAGGCCCAAAAGAAGATTTTGAAAACTAAAGGCAAACGAAAAAACTTAGGGTAAAAGCTCAGCTTCAAGGCTTCGGAAAAGAGCTTAGCAAAAACCTTTGCATATCTTTGCGAAATTAGCTTGAAGCACTAGTTTAGGGAATATGATCATCAAGAGTGGACCAAGGAACTTGAACTAAGACAGCATTGAATTTCTAGTCCTTGTTGACCATTGACACCAACAACTTTTAAAGATGATAAAGCTTCAAACAAAAGACAAAGCTAGGAAATAGCTACTGACAGATGTAATGACAAAAATGTCGATGCCATTACTTTCTGAACAGAGCTCCGCTTCAATATAAAAGCTAATAAGCCACAGCCAGCTTTTAGGATGAAGATAAATGCATAGAAAAATGCTTAATTACCAAAGGCTCAGGGAAAAGCTTAGAAAACAAGCTAAAATAAAAAGCTTAACAAACCAGTTAGGCTGAAACAATAAGCTCACCATCAATGAAAAACCGCTTAGCAAAAATACTGAGTAAAACAGTCTACCAAAAGGCTAACGCAAAAAGTCAGCATTAAATAGCACACTGATTAATGAAAAGCTTTCCAATGATTCGTCCATGTCAACTTTCAAATGCACAAACTCGAAATTCCATCTCTGACCTGACGGTAAAATTGAACACATCTTCTGGCCCTCTGTTGAAATAATAGTTCGGTCAACTTCTTAAATATATATTTTGTTAAAAGGTTGGCATATGACGTAAAATGAAGCAAAAGCAAATTTGCGTTTACAGAAGCCGCTTCAAAGAAATCGCTTTTTTAAAAAGTGGCGTATCTTGGCTCTTTCAAACTCTGAAGCAATGGACACTAATTAAGGCTAACATATGGCAAACTTCACTTCCCCTATTATCATCAACAGTCACACCCCCTTTATACAGGCAAACAATTAGCCAACTTTAAACAAAATCTCCAATAAAAGCTTGTCCTCCGTAGACAGACGACACACATTGTGCACACTTTCGGCAAAATTCTTTTGCCAACCTACCATCTACTGGCACCGGCCGCATAAACCTGCGAACTTTTGGCAAACTCTCGTTCCCCACCTATACCTCCATAAGCAGAGGACACTTAACAGGCAAAATTTCGGCTTGCTATTTCTTCTCACACAAATACCATTAACAGTTTAAGCCACGTAAAACAGGAAAATGTTTTGGGCAAAATCTCGTTTCACACCTCTCCATCCGTTAGAAGACCACACACATTGACGCAACATTTTGGCAAACTTCTTTTGCCTGCTTATAATAACAGACACCGGTCGAGTTGACTGGCGAACTTTTGACAGACTCTTGTTTGCCACCTATCCCTCCGTAAAACGGGTACACGAATTGTGGCAAACTTTTGGCAAACTTCTCTTTTCCTACTTACCATTAAGAAGCTTACGACGCATAAACTGAGGAACTTATGGCAAACTCTCGTTTTCCGAATTTCCCTCCGTAAAAAGAATACACAAATTGTGGTAAACTTGTTTTGCCTACTTACCACTAAGAGTCTTAGAACGCATAAACTGGCAAACTTAAGGCAAACTCTCGTTTGCCAACTCTTCTTCCGTAAAAGGAGTACAAACAGTGTGGCGAACTTTTGGCAAACATGTTTCGCCTACTTACCATTACCCATAAACTTAGGACCCATAAACTGGCGAACTAAAGCAAAGTATCGTTCGCCACCTATACCACCGTAAACGGAAGACACTTATCGTGGCAAAGTTTGGGCTAACTTCTTCTCACACGTACCATAAACCGTTTTAGGGCACGTAGAACAGGCAATTTTTTTGGCAAAGTTTCGTTTGCCAACTGCCCCTCTAAAGCAAAGGTAACTCATTGTGGCTAACATTTGGCAAACTTTTGGCAAATCTCCATTAATAGCTTCTTCTGCCTACTTAACATCAACAGACACAGGTCGAATAAACTGGCGAACCTTTGGCAAACTCTCGTTTGCCAACTTGCCCTCCGTGGAAGACACATCTTGTGGCAAACTTTGGGCAAACTAGTCTTCCCTCACTTATCTTCATCAGTCATCGTCCACATAAACAGGCTAACTTTTGGGAAACTCTCGCTGCTACACTGCCCTTTGCTGGCAGCGCACATACAACTTTGCTCAACTACTTACCATCAATAGGCAAAGATCGCAAGTACTGCAAAACTGTTGCCAAACATATGAAAAACTCCGGCAAAGCATGCTAAAGAGGGCAACGTATCCGAATACTGATATCGAAAATTTTTTCTTAACGAAAACCTTAGGCAAATGAAATTGACTGCAATTTTTCCATTTTCAGGGACAAACTGTCCAAATTAGGAACTCAGAAACTTGCTCTAATATGTCACATCATTTTGAAAGTGACTGGTAACGTTTCATCATCAGATAAAAACTCTCTGAATTGGAAACTTGGGATATTTATAGCAAATTTTACAAAACAAAAGTGTAGGTGCATAAACTTATGCAGTAGTCAGAGAAAAACCATCAAAAATCCGAACTCGGAAGCATGAAAAACTGCATCACAATGAATTTGACTATAAATATTCCGGTGTCAGATATAAACCGTCCAAAATATGAACTTTAAAAATTTATTTTATAAAACGAGGGAGAACGTCACTGAAAAGTCTTTGGAAAATCATTTAGTCAGTAGAAAAGTGTCCAAATTCAGAACTCGGAAAGTTGTTATTGCAAACCCAGATCAAAATGAAAGTAACTGGTAATATTACAGCGCCGGGAGAATACCGTCCAAATTCAGAATCCCGGACGGCTGTTAGCAAAAATCTGGATCAGGATGAAACAGGCGGGCATCTTCCATATTCAGATGCAAACCATCCGCACTCGGAATCCAGAACGTTATTTCTATGAATAAGATCAAAGTGACGATAACAGAAAACATTCACAAAACATAACACAAAACACAGTTGTTAGTTTCAGCCATTCTGAATTTGGAATTTAGGCGCCTCAATAAAAGCTGTTGAGCTTATATTGACGAAGCTGAAAGCAAAAGAACAGGCTAAGGAAAATAGTTTAGCTTTAAACCCGACCCTAACCTTGGCTTAAAAGCTGAGATAAACACTTACTCTAAAAGCCAACATAAAAAGCTGAGGTTAGCAGCTAAGATAAATGATAAAATGGTTAATGCCTTTTTAAGTTTCAACGAGCGTAAACGGGTTTATTTCAAGTCCTTTATTTCCTTTATAAATGGCTTATCCTTAAAGCCAGGATAAAAATCCAAGCCTAAAGGCTAAGATAAATAGATTACCTAAAAGGTCAAGTAAACAGCTTAGAAAAAACCTTGCTAATAACTTTGTTTAAAAGCTAAGGAAAAAGTTTAGCTAGTGAGCTCAGCATAAATCCTTTGCTAGTACCGAAGGTTAAAAAGTTTCTCTAAATGTCTAACAAGAAAGGTTTAGTTAAGGTATCATTGAACCATGTTTCCGATTGGACCGAAAAACAATAGTTGTGTTTCAAGTGACCGCTAATATCATGGTAACAAGTTTGATGCAAATCGGCCAAAATCTATATTTTGCCCTATTTAAGCCTAGTGGGCCCTTTTTCTAACCCCTACGGTTGAGCAATTGTACTGAATATCGGTGGGGTTGTTTCCAGTGACCTAAGGTATCACCGTACCAAGTTGGGTAAACATCAGCCAAAATCAAAATTTTGCCCTATTTGACCCTTGCAGTCCCCTTCCTGGACCTCTACGGTTGAACGATGGGACTGAAAATCGGTAGGGTTATTCACAGTGACCCAAGGTATCAGTTTTTCATGATCATTGCAAATGCAAAATTATGCCCCTTTGACCCTAGTGGACCCCTGCCCATGACCCCAAGGGTGGACCAATAGGGCAAACAATCAATATGGTTCCTTCCTGTGGCTCATACTGCCACTAAGCCAAGTTTAGTTCAAATCGGTGAATGTATGTACCCTCGACAACACCGACGGACAGACACACGGACGGACACACGGAAAATCATGACAAAATCATTAGTTGCCGATCAAAGTTCAGCCTCGTAATTAGCATGCTTAATGATATTGGAGGCGCAGAAGTGAAAACGATTCCAAGATCCAAGTACCACTCCAAGACTCAAAATTCACAGTAGGCTCAAAAATGATGCTACCTTTGACACATTGCAGAAGTGCATGTAGTGCCATGTAAGGACGCTACCACAATTGAGTAATCCAGTCATAGCCGGTTTTTGCATGCTCCTCTTTTCTACATAATATGAGTATAAAATCAGTAGGTTAACAGACACCCCTATTGATAGCACGTGGTGAAGCAAGAATTTCATTTACGCCCCTACTCTGATACATTTATCTCCATGACAGCAAGGTTAGCACATCTTTCTTCTTTACCTTGACTTTTTTCTTTCATTCTATCGGAGATTACAGCAAGGTGGCACATCGATCAGAGATGACAGCTCATAATACTTTTTCATAATTGCAATACAAAAATTAGAAGCGATCATATCAACTGGCTACTTCAATATAGCGTGCTTCTCACTCCTTTTGATTTTTGCATTGCTACAGGTTAACAGATCGTCAACGTCCTTAACTGATCTAGAATTAGCAACCTAACCATCAATATTTGAATGTGACTAATATTTGTGACGCTTTCCTTGCAATATTCAATATACAAATCACTTTGTCCAATATCAAGAACCCCAGCCGACATGTATGGCTTTAGCGACTTTATCTTAACATTTCGGTAGTACGTAATCGAGTAATGCCTTCTTTATTCCTTTATCAGCGGCTAAACGGTCCGCATATTTAATAAGATGATGGCTTTATATTGACACCTACACAATTGATGTTCTAAAGCCCGTTTATGTCTGAAACTGCGATTCTCTCGCAGCACTATCCCTTCGTAGTACTGTCCTTTAGAACTGTTCAATAAGTTAAACGTAACTACCCTATCCGCACAATTAAATACTCCCACTCAGGGCTAGGCCTTTTCAGGATTATGATTTTAGATTCATAAAATTAGTCGACGATGTAGTATTTCATATCTCTCCGATAGTTGCAGCTATGTTCGATTCGGTCGCTTGTGCAAAAGGGAGGAGAAAGTAGCCAAGGAGTCATGCTTGAGTCCAATTCATTCATATTTGTAGTAAATAAAAAAACATGAATCCGTGCCCATATTTTTTCAAAATACTTGTCACACACCACTACCTTATCTAGGGAGGCTAAAAAGGTGGGTTCGGATAAGTTTTCGAATTTTTCAACTTCTCTTCGCACAGTTCGGCTTCTTCGATTTTTTTCATTTGATTCAGCATACTTTTCTCTGTTCAAAAAGATAGACAAGCATTTTGAAACAACCTTTTCCAATCCATAAAACCATTGCGATTTTTTAAAAATAAACTGACTATGGATTAGTTCCAGCCAAAAAATAGGCGTCACCAAGTTATCAGCCACAAAGATGACAAGTATGAGTAGCATTATACGTCAGAGTTCAGCAAAATACTTTGGCAAATTTCATGAGAAAGGGCGGTTAAGGCAAGCCATCTAAGAGAATGCCAATGTTGCCAGGCCTCTTAGTCTCAATCTCACTACCAGCGCTCCTGGAAGATGCGAGGAGTGAATTATTACGCGTTAAATCCCCTCTATCGATGGTTACCCAGACAGTCCAGAACTTATTTCTGGTCCGATGGCAGGAGCTCAATGTATCAAACGAGTCACCAATCATTCCTTCTTCTTCCCTTCTACTTTTTAGCCACCCCAACCACACCACACTAGTGTGGTTACCACACACTCTACACTCCCTAAGTAGGGACTACGGGGAGTGTGGTGCCCAGTACTGGTCGCACTTACAAAATTTTTTATAAACATTCCACCATAACCACACTTTTCCATCGTTCTGCTCACCAGGTCACAGCTTTGGATGCATTTCTCTTCGCTCACTTCCTAACAAAAGACCTAGGACTAATAGTCCGCAAAACTTCTCTTTACCAACTTACATTCAAAAGTCATACGTGGCAAACTTTTGCTCAAGTTTCGTTTGTCCCATTGCCTCCCGTAGGCTGAGAGCACACATTGTGGCAAACTTTGTTGAGCCACTTAAAACCGTACGCAAAAAACTTTTAGTAATCTTTCGTTTGCCACATTGCCCTCCTTGAAATGAGGATAAACCTTGTTGCAGTGAACTTGGTAAATTTATCCCCACCACTAACCATCGATGGCAAAGTACCCTTAAACTGGCAAACTGTTGGCAAACTTGCTTCACCTACTTACCATTTGCAGACTAAGGACGCACAAACTGGCGAACTTTTGGCAAACTCTCGTTTGCCACCTCTCCCTCCGTGAGAAGGGTACACACATTGTGGCAAACTTTTGGCAAACTTCTTTTGCCTACGTACCATAGCAGGCACCGGTCACGTGAACTGGCGAACTTTTGGCAAGCTCTCGTTTGTCACCTCTCCCTCTGTTAGAAGGGTACGCCCATTGTGGAAAAGTTTCGGCAAACTACTTGTCATACGTACCATGAACCATTTTAGTCCACGTTAAACAGGCAAAGTTTTTGGCACACTCTTGTTTGCCAATGTGCCTTTCTGAAGCAAAGGGCACTCCATTTTGCTAAATTTTGGCAAACTTCTCGTCCCCTTTTCACCATCAGCCAGCACTCATAAACCGCGTATACAGGCAAACTAACCCCATCTCCTTTTAAATCTTGTCCTCCATAGAGAGTGGACACAAATTGTGGCAAACTTTTGGCAAACATCTTTTGTCTACTTATCATCAACAGATAGCTGTCGCATAAACTTGCGAACTTTTGGCAAACCCTCCTTTGCCAGCTCGCCCTCGGTAGAAGGAAGGCACATCATGTGGCAAACTTTGGGCAAACTTGTCTTGTCCCACATACCTTAATCCGTCATCGTACACATGAACAGGCAAACTTTTCGCAAACTTTTGGCAAACTCGCTGCTAGGCTGCCTTTCTTGGCTGAGGACGTACATAGTGGCAAACTTTTTGCCAACTTTGCTCACCTACTACCTATGAACGCGCAAAGAACACATATACTTGAAAACTATTGCCTCGGCATATTCTGTTCAAGCATGGTAATGAATGCAGCGCGTCCGAATACTGATATCGGAATGTTCTTCCTAATAAAAACTAGAGTGAGTTTTAAACTTAACCAGATGAAACTGAACGTGAGTGAAACTAAATAACATTTTGAAGAACAGTTTCTGATTACGGAACTTGGAAACCCATTTTACAATATAATATCAATATGAAATAGCATGGAATTATGGTATAGGGGGAACAGATCCATGCAAATTCTGAACTGAGCATCAAAATGAAACTGACTATCCATCGTCCATTGTCAGATGCGAACCGTCCGAGTTCGGAACCTGGATAGTATATTTCACACAACGAGATCTTAGTGAAATCCACCGCATAGTCTCTGGAAAATCATTGAGCCAGCAGGAAACTGACCTAATTCGGAACACGGAAAATATTTCAAAAATAGAACTAAACGATACCGACTGGCAAAATTCCATCGCGGCGAGAAAACCGTCCAAATTCGGAACTCGGACGTATTTAGTCAAAAATCAAACCTTCCATAGTCACATAGAAACCATCCGAATTTGGAATGCAGAACGTAATTTCTATAAATCCGATCGAAAGAAGATAACGGAAAATATTAAGTAGTCAATCAGTGCCTCTATGAATTTGGCATATGTAGGTCGTTGTGAGAGTTGTTTTAAACTTAACCAGATCATACTGAATGTGAGTAAAAATAAATTACATTTGGAACATCAGTTTCTGAATTCGGAACTTGGAAAGCTATTTTACAGTGAAATGACAGTGGATCGAATTATTGATAAGGTGGAACAAAACTGTCCAAATTCCGAACTCGGACAGATGTTCTAACAAACTGCGTCAAAATGAAACTGACCATCAATCGTCCATTGTCAGATACAAACCGTCCGAATTTGGATCCTGGAAAGTTATTTTTACAAGACGAGGTCTTAGTAAAATCCACTGAAAAGTCTTTAGAAAATCCTATAGCCAGCAGAAAACTGACCAAATTCGGAGCTCGGAAAGTTATTTCAAACCCAGATCCAAATGAAACTGACTGGCAATATTCCATCACCGGAAAAAAACCGTCCAAATTCGGAACTCAGACGGATTTAGTCAAAAATCTGGATCAAAATGTAAACGACTAGCAATTTACCATGTTCAGATAGAAACTGTCCGAACTCGGATTTCAGAACGATAAATCTAAATACCAAATCGAATAGAGGATGACGGAAATTAATAAGTAGTTCGTTGGAGCCTTTTTTGAATTTGGAATTTGAGGTCTAATTACACTTGTTTAATAACATTGTAGGCAAAGCTGTGAATACGATCATTAGATCAAGAACTATCTGGATCGAGATTTCGGTAGGTTGAAAGGACCGTATGCATTTTAAGGGTAATTGGGTGGCGCCCATACCTTCTGTTGTTGAGCTCGGATGGTTACAAGTTTGGTATCATTCGAAAGATATTTTCTGAGCTTACGAGTAAAATCCACTGATATGTGAACTCTCGCACACTGTGTGATTTCGACGTTTGAAAAAAGAATTTTAGTAGGCAAAAATGAGTTTAGATACACATTCTGAAGGTCCGTTGAGCGCATAAATTAAGTCTCGAAGGCAATCGTTATACGTCAATCGATACATCTTCTTCATCCGTGGATTATAAAATTATATCAGAGACAGGCGTACGGACAGAGAGACAGGCGTACGGACAGAGAGACAGGCGTACGGACAGAGAGACAGACGGACGGACAGATCGATAGACGGATAGACAGACACACAGACGGACAGACAGACGGACAGACAGACGGACAGACAGACGGACAGACAGACAAACAGACAGGTGGACGCAGGGATACTCGGGCAGATGGTCTTAAAAACAGACGGACAGACGGACACTGGGGCAGATGGACTGAAGGACAGACATACAGATAGACAGATGAACAGACAGACTTACGGACGCTCAGGTAGACAGTTACGCAGACGGATTTACCGATGTATATACATACGGATAGGCACACGGATCTGCTGAAAAACAGTTGAAATGTTAGGCGGGACACTTCCCTTCAGGCTTGTGCCGGTTACTTGAAAAATAATGGTTTGAAAATGCATAACCGACCTACGTATTTTAAAGGCCTAGCGACCTACGTATTTTAGGGCACTAGCAACCTACGTCGTATTGGGCACTAGCAACCTACGTATTTTAGGGCACAAGTAACCCACGTATTTTAAGGCCCTGGTGACCGAAGGACATTTGTAGAGGACTATGATTCTAGCTTGTGCCGTATATCTTCATGTATTTCGCTTCAAACTGAAGAAGGGGGTTCTGAGTCTCATAAAGAACTTTTGCAGCTTCAATTGGTTACAGCCCAAGTTCTGCCAGGGTTTTCTGCTATTGTAATCGGATGAGCTGATCATAGGCATCAGTCGCAGAACAAAGCACGAAATTGCTCGTAAAAGATGAGCAATTCATCTATTGCATGTTGTGCCATATAAGCGAGTTTTAGTTTTAGTTATTCTTTTATGTAAGTCATTCCCAAAACGGAATTCAAAATGTGCGAGCACTGTCATCCGTATTTTCGTTTAGATTTTACTGAAGATTTCGTTCCCAGATCTTTTTCGGGTTTGACGTAGAACATGTGTTTTCTTACCCTATGCATAAGCAAGTGAGGAAATTTTGCTGACTTGCACCCCAAATTTGCACTGGTTTTTATCCTCTAAGTGGCCCCTCAAGTGAACTTTAAGATCCCCTGATTTTTGTTTACATCAAAATGCACTATCGTGGGGAATGAATTCTTGTCACTCAGGGCTTGATCTACGACTGCCAAATCAGCTAGTGCATCAGTAAAAAAGTCATTCGTACCATTTGAGACTGCTGTTTTTGGGAATGAGTTCCACAACGTTGGTATTTTCTAAACGTCATTATTATGACACGACCACAGCTGTTGAATCAAGTCAAAGTCGGTTATTGCAAGCCCCTCAATGCTACAGAATATCAGTATCAGAATGTAAAATCAGTTGGTTCACACAGAACTCAAACTAGCAGCCGATGTTTAAGTGAGAATTGAGTATAAGCCCACACCTTGAGATATCAACCCCAGTAAATCAATGTTATTTTTGTCACCTTCCTTTAGCACTGACTTTGGTTCTTTTATTCCACCGGAGATTAGAACTCGGTGGCAACTGGATCAGAGAAAACCTCTGTGGACAAGTGATCATATCAACTGACTACTCTAATTTAACTCGACTCTCCCTCCTTCGCGTTGTTTACATTAATACAATTTACCAACCAGATCGTCAACGTACTTTAGTGGTCTTCAATCAGCAACAGAACTGTCAAAGTTTGACTGGCAAATTTTTATGACACTATCATTGTAATACCATCTACAAATCCACTCGTTAGTCCAATATCAGCAACCTAAATGTACATGTATGGCTAAAACTAATTACACCTATAGATACTAGAAGACCTTATAGCACTCAGGTACTCAATTTCGCACTTTGAAAGTGTAACATGTATGACGCTTTCATTTTTAAGTACATTCGTCCATGAGAAAAAGTTGGCGAGTGTCACTGTATGTAACTTTGGCGGTAAAAAGTGGTTTTGAAACCAAAAAATTAGCTTTTGATTTTTTAGAAAAAATCAGGGTATTTTTTACATACTACTAAAATTGCGAAAAGGTTGGTCCACAAATACCAAAAAAGTAAATAATATAAAGCGCTCAATCATGATTCCGATAAGTAGCGAAAGACGCCTTAGGACGATCAGAAAGATTCATAAAACACAAATGAAAGATTTGTGAAAACACGATTTACAAGATTAGATAAAACACGACTTGCAAGATTCGATACAACACGATTTACAAGATTCGATAAAACAAGATTTACAAGATTCGATAATACAAGATTTACAAGATTCGATAGAACACGATTTGAAAGATTCAAAAAACACGATTTGCAAGATTCGATAAGACATGTTTTGTAAGATTCAATTAAACACGATTTGCAAGATTCGATCAAACACGATTTACGAAGCGTTAGCGTCACTTTTATAAACCCTGTAAATCGTCAAAAAGACGATCTCGTCTCTATACAAATCGCCAATGACACCCTGTAACTCGTCAAGGAGACGAAATCAGACACATGTCCTTGAATCAAAAATGATGTACGCATGGAGTTCTATCCAAATCGTCAATAAATTTTTTCATCCATTTACGAAGCTTTGTCGTCAACTATAATTACCCTTTATCTCGCCACGTGACGACTTGAATGGTCAGCCTTAAAACCATAGAGTAGCTGATGGACGAGAATCATGTAGTCAAAATTTCAAGATTGAACGATTAGCCGTTCTTGAGGTTTCGCGATAACAGACGGACAGACGGACAGAAGGACAGACAGACGGCCAGACACCAAAGATGATTTTATAAAGCAGCTTTCGCTACTTACTAACTGTCTCGGTGGGAAACAAGTAACAACCCAATTTTTGCAGTCATAATGTCTGATGCGTCCATGTGTCCGTACACAGTCCGGAGTAGTTTTTGCAGTATCACTTAGCTTATAAACATACATAATAGCTAATATTCAGGTTTCCCAGTTGCGACGAGGTGAGGAAGAAGAGAGTGAACATAATAGCCTTCCAATTTACAAGGACTTTGAATCCGGATCAAAGTAGACCCGTTTAAAAAATAGAAATGTACAGTTATTCCTACAAAAACTGGCAATGACACTTATGTTTGAAACATAAAACTTCACTTCTTACCCGACCTGTGCTGACTGTACTGCGGCCGGTTTTATAGGTATGTATAACCAAGTATACCAAGTAACCCGTTAACATACATTCATACATGGTTTTTAGCCGCAATAATGAAGAAATACTTCATTTCAATGTTTCCCCGGCAATTTTTAGCATAAAATTTGTTATTATTGACAGTTTCATATTTACAGGGGAATACTATGGCACTCTCTTCGTGAAAGCGAAATACATGGTTCACTTTCAAAGTGCCGAATTGAGGACGTAAGTGCTATTAGGTCTCCTAGTGTCTATGGTTGAGTTATCGAAACTTGTTCGCGGTAAACGATGGACGTATGCCTTCTTTACTCCTTTATCAGCAACCAAACAGTCCGCATTGAAAGTTTAGATGTTAAATTTACCTTGATATCACCGCCATTTAAATTTAAAAGGCCGTTTATGTGTGAGACTATGATTTTCTCTTTCTGCCATACTGTCTAATACAACTGACCGAAAACTAAAACGCAAAAACCATCCCTGCGCAAAACATACTTCCACACACCCATATGCTGAAAAGCATTCTGCTTTGGGTACACTTTCTCCAGCATCAGTTTACCAGCTTACAACTTCGCCATATTACACTCAAGAGACATAGTACCAATTGTCTGGAAATCATTCAGCAACCTTCTTTCCAACACCTTTTAGGCGGCAAACGAAGGTAACACAACTTCCAACCAAACTTGTCTTTACTCGCTAACCTTCAAAGGTTGTAGGCGACATATGTTGACAAATTACTAGAAATATTTCGATAAATTCCTCATTACTCACTTGCCATCAACAGCAGAGTTTGCAAAGTATCGCAACCTTTTGGCAAAATTTTAGAAAGCTTCCGTCAACTACTAACTAACGGCAAATTTTTTCAAACTTTGTTGAGCCACTTACCATCATGAGACAATGGAAAAAAGGCAAACTTTCGTGTGCCAGCATGCCCCCGTGGGCTGAGCATGCACATTATGGGCCACATTCGGCAAACTTTTTGAGCCTCCTACCATGAGCAGGCACTGGATGCCAAAAATGGCAAATTTTTAGCAAACTTTGAAATGCACCTTCAGCCCCGAGCTGAGCACACATATTGTTGCAAACTTTCGGCCAACTATCGTTTGCCATCTTCGCCCTGTTGGGCTAGTTTCATGCATTGAGGCTTACTTTTGGCAAAACTTTGTTCGCCACCTTCACCCCCGTGAGCTGAGCACATATATTGCGGCAAACTTTTGGCAAACTATCGTTTGCCACCATCACCCTCGTGGGATCACCAAATGCATCGAGGCAAACTTTCGGCAAACTATCGTTTGCCACCATCACCCTCGTGGGATCACCAAAAGCATCGAGGCAAACTTTCGGCAAACTATCGTTTGCCACCATCACCCTCGTGGGATCACCAAATGCATCGAGGCAAACTTTCGGCAAACTATCGTTTGCCACCTTCACCCCCGTGAGCTGAGCACACACTTTGCGGCAAACTTTTGGCAAATTTTCGTTTGCCACCTTCACCCCTGTGAGTTGCGCACAAATATTCTACCAAACTTTTGCCAAACTGTCGTTTGCCACCTTCACAGCCGTAAGCTGA
>VICI01003308.1:0-13654 GCA_019593645.1 Akabosia matsudoensis | reverse complement strand
AAAAAAATAATACGCTGAAAGCTTCAAGCTGGTACGACTTAACGGTAATATGGTATCACGACGGTTTGGATACGATGCGTGCCTTAATATTTTTGCGATGATAGGTGTGCTTAAAGGAATTCACACTCACACTAATAGGAACTATTTTTACAAATTTTTATGCCTAAACCATGTTTCGAGCCAGAGTAGTACGAAGAATGGGTTTTTAAAGTAAAAAAAAAGTTTTTTTCTCAAGGAATTTCCGGCGTTTTGCGTAACATATTGGATATAAGAGAGAAAATGGGTTGTTATTATGATGGAAGGTATAGTTTTTGATGCATGAACTGTGTGTGACAATAGACTCACCGACAGAGTGGAAGGAGTGATCCCGTTGAAGAGGATGTTGGAACTTTGAGAAATTCCACAGTGCATTGTCAGACTTGTTTGCATTAGCGGCTGAAGCGGAGGTGATGTTGTGGTGGTACTGATGGGATGATGGGTTGTGGTGATGTGGTAGCCCAGACGAGTCTACAGGACCGTTTAGACCAGAGGCGCAAAGTAGAGGATCGACAGGGATCAAGTGGTGATTTGTTGTAGACGGAGGCGGTGGCACGAGACCATTGCAACTAGGGCAAATCCCTGTCTTCCGGTATCCAGCCTGAAAAGAATCAAAAACGGAAGTGTGAAAAAACAGACTGGAATGTTGAAATTCATATCAGGTGTAATTAGATGAATGATTGATTGATTGTTTTTTATGACAGAATAGCTGTGGCAATGAAGGGTTTACGTATTCTTGGAAAGTTTTTCTCGCGTTGGCTAATATGAAAAGAACCTTGGTGGATTTGAGAAACGTGCGTTAGTATGTATATTGTAAACTAGTTATGTATGCACTTGATTTTGAGTTATCTTCAAACAAAAATGTTTGACTGTATACCTGAGGGCAAACAAATCTTTTTTTTTTCGTAAAATTACTGAAGTACAAGTTACATAATGTTTTCCAAACAATTTTCATTTTCAAGGTGGATTTGAATGAGCTGTTAGAAGCTAGAAGAGCAACTTGACTGGTGTAATGAGTTCAAAAAGTTGATTTTTCTCAAGACGTGAACCATTGGCACGTAATCATGACCATTAATTGGTAGGTAGGTAAAATGCAAGATTTTCAATGTTTGGCAAACACAAAAATGCAATCCAAACAAAAGATACATTTTGGTTGCGGCCTTCGTTAATATGCGGAGATGCAACAAGTATTACGTTATCTACCAAGAAAATTAGGAGAGAACCAGCTTCCTTTCGAGAATTAACTTTATCCTACATCCTCATGCAAGTTTTGCAATGGCACAATGGCAGGTGAAACTGGAAACAACGAGTTTTTCATATGCATTTTAGGATTTCTACTTGATAATTAGACTTGTGAAGAAGACTAGTTTTTGTCGGGTATTTTTATTCAATTAACTCTCTGAGATAACCATTACTTTGAAGAATAATGATGAGGCTAATACCGGATCAAGATAGTTTCGAATTGTTAGTCTTAAGTATGCAGGGAAAAACGAAGAACTACCCATGATGGAACATGGATGCAATTTAGTTAATAAGTTGAGTAATTGATTGAAAGATTGATATTGAACCATTTTAGAATCACATAAATGAAGGATATCAAGTCAGTGGTGGAAAAGTCGCTGCAAGTTTTTAAGGCGAAGTCCACAATTTGCATTAGAGTTCGACTTGTGGCTGGATATAACTGGATGTGGATAACCTAGCCATATTGTTGACCTTTTGAGACAATGACGCATTTAATTCATACATTATGCATTTCATTTTCAATTTTCGTAAACAAGCGTGGGAATACAAAGGATTGTGAGATAATTTCGACGAACTTGACTCCTAAATATCAGCAGAATTATACGGAGTCAAGCTTGAGGTTGATCGAACGAGCCTGATATATACCCAATACCTGAGACCTTAACTTTTTAAGGAGATGGCTGGAATCTTAAGGCTTAAAGACTAGGTATTAACAACCAAGTGATTTGAACTAAATAACGTTGCAATAGTGGACTACATTTTGCAGATTTTGAAATTCGGAACAGAAGTATGTTGTAGGGATAACTGAAGGTTTCTGTCACACACATACCATTTCTTACGTATGCTTAGGTCATAAAAATTAAAATTAGAAACCTATGAGGTTAGTGAAATGGAGTAATTAAGACTTTTAAGGATTACTACCTACTTTAATATGTGACGCCACACTTCTCAGACCTTATTTTGCACACTTTCCAATTTCCCTACGTAAACTGTAACGATTAAAAGTTAGGCTAATCTTGGCCAGTAAGGACTTCCACATGCCAATACTTGGCTTAAGGCGAAGGAAGAGTGAAAGGGGTTTGTGTCACTATAATTCTATTCGACTCAGAAAACCTTGCACTGAATGGTTTTCAAAACTTATGTTTTACCTCTTTGCCACATAATACTTCAAAGACAGTTTATGTAAAAATTACTCGAAGAATCATGAAAGCGTGACCCCTGCCACGCCTCTAGAATTCAACGGGGATGAATAATGTGTCATGCGTTTTCTGACAATCCCACAAAGCAAAACTATGTACTTCTTTTTTCAATCGGCCATCGGCGGCCCCTACAAACTTGGTCATAGACGGATGATAATAGTTGGAAACCGGCTTCTAAAGAATATTTTTATTCTAAGCATTACCGTGAGAATTGTGTCAAGTATGCTCTCTTCAGAATGGAAGACATGACTATGATAGTATCAAAAAAGTGACGATGAATCTGCTTAATAAATTCTATTACAAATTACATAATGGTGCAAAAGGTCTTATAATTGTGAGTACTCTTTTTTTCTCTTCTTCTCTTTTATAGCATCATCTCATGATGCACACCCCGTCAAGGGAATGGAGTATGTATTTTTTTGTAGTCGCTTAAGACCAAGTTGTAAAAACTCGTCTTGGGTTGATGATGGGTGTCATTTGTCTTGTTTCATTCATTTGGCCAACAATACCGCAAGTTGCATATCTCCATCCATGTCCGATGCGTCTCAATTTATTGCACACTCATTGTTTGTTTGTTTGTCGAAGTGAAGTGTAGAAAAATGTGAACAAGAAGGAAAGGATGATGTTTGATGGACGTGTGTACTAGTCAACATTGAATTCCGAAAGAATTTCCATAAAATCTTGTTAATTACAAATATGTAAACTGTTATAATATGCATGCATGTGTCAAGCCTGTAAGCATTGTGAATGGAGACATGCTGTGACATTGCAGGGAATGACTTTGAATTGAAATGTCATCTTCAATAGGGGTTATACTTTTAAATAGTTTGAGCGCTGTGAGCTCTGTGTCATCTTCCATTTGTAGTAATTTCTGCTATAAATGGTGTGGATGATGCCAGTTGAATGATAAGCAAAACCTTAAACTTCACTTCATGGTAAAAACCTTGTTTAAGCGTCTTTGACATAAACTCTTTTTTTACAAGAGAACTAAAACCTGCCAGCTTTCAAAGAGAGGAGTATGATAAAATTCTTAAGAAAGGCTTTCGATTTTTGTTTGCTTTTATGCAGATAATATTCTTAATTCGTGGGGCTTACCGGTATATGAGGAACTGAAGGATATCCACTGGTGGCCGTCACTGCTATGGTCGTTGTTCCTGTCGAATTATCTGCGTAGGCTTTGCTACTTCGATGATGATTATGGTGATGGCTGTTGGATTTACTGTTGGGCATGTTGGGCTCTACTAGGCTATGGTGTGGAGGTTTGTTTAGGGACGGAGGGCCACTGCTGCCCCGGCTTTCTGAAGAGTCAAAGCCAGTGACAAACGTAGATCCTGAGCTTACATCTCCAGAGGTTGAACTACGGGAGGAGGCACTACTGTAGGTATCTCTGTCGAGGATATCCCCGTCAACCGTGGCTTGCGCTTCTTGTGCACGTCGAGATGGTGGTTTGACTTGTGACACCGGTTCCTCTGATGATGATGTTTTCACCATGGTGGAAGCTGTTTTGGCGCTAGAACTGCCGCTTGATGATTGGGGAAGGGAGGTTGCAGCATGTATCGCTTTGGAAGATGTGGGGGTGGTGGGAGATGGTGTTCCGACTCCAGAGTCAGGGTTATGTGAATGCGGATTGGATAGATGGCTACTTAAGTTGTTCATGGCGCCAATGGTCATGTTTATGTGCATATTTCCATATTGCTGAGAGTAATATTCTTCTTCGGTTGTAGGGCGACGCGTTTGTTGATGGTAAGGACCTGTGTCAGGGTGTCGTTGCTTATATATGGCAGAGTGAACGCCAACTTGGTCAGGGTTAGAAGCACCGTCAGTATCGTCAAAAATATGGGCAATGTTGGTTAATCTTTGCTTCCGAGAGAGAGACGACGGTGCTGGCAAATCTGGAGGTAAAGCAGTGTCAGCGAAGAACCTTGATCGTTGCTGTTGATGATATCCAAGCTGAGGTTGGACGGGTGGCTGGAGAGGTTGATAATGGTAATAAAACTGTTGCTGCTGCTGATGAGCAAACTGGTGGTGTTGATTAAGTAGCTCTTGAATTTGAAGTTGAGACAAATTACTAGGCCGTGACCTATGAAAATCCCTCCACAATTGGGAATTAATTTGGCATCTGGGATCCCTACACCACAACTCCACTCTGGGCAACTGCCAGTTGGTTAAGTCAGTTTGGAAAATGGGATTCTCTAGGAAAGAACTTGCGTTTTCTTGGTTCTCTTTCTTTTTAGATTTGCTCTTTTTCTCTTTTTCCACTGGGTCTTTCTCTTTACTAGCGACTTTTGACTTTACTGCTTTTTGTTTGAGTGTCTCGTCTTTGGAACTCGTAGGATATTGAGGATTTTGCAAACTTTGGAGTTGCTCTTGCTCCGATACTATTGTCCAAATAGTTTCAGAGTGGCGACGACGATTTTTAGCCTTCTTCCTTTTTCCTCCGTGTGTTCTTGGTGGAATGTAAATATTGTATGGTGGAGCTAGCTCATTCTCAGACTGGTTTCCGTCTCCAAAATCGTCGAACGCATTTGGATCAGCTACAACCTGGAAGTGAATGAATACAAAATACACGTTAAACTTAGAAAATTGGCAAGTCTACTGGTATCACGCTGATTTTCTATGTTCAGCGAAGCTCTTATGGTCTGCCCAGCTAAGGTAGACGTTTTGGTTTCATGTTTTGTATGAGCAAAGTATCACTGTCATAATAAATTTATCCCTCGTTCATTTGTTCCACATCTGACATCCTTTTTTTGTACAAAATACCGTAACATTTCAAGTTGGACACACATTCCACGCGCAGCTCGTGACAGTACTTAAGAGCACGTGGTTTTTTTGAAAAGTGCAACGAGTCCATTTAGTTCATCTCGTCGACACACAAAAATTTGGTGAAGTTCCTTCAACTGAAGTGAGAGTCTCTTCGCCTAGTACCAACCGGGAGTCAACCAAGTCGAACCGTTCGAAAGACGATAAAAACGCTACAAGTGTCATTGGCGCTGTTGCATGTTGATTGAGGCAATTTACTTTTTACATTCATGATTTTGTCTGCATGAAACACAAATAGCTGTGGGCGTTGTGGAGAGCGTTGCCATTAACATAGAACAAGGTAAACACTATCTGCATCCGTTCTCGGACGGTATATCACAACTTTTTCAAAGATATCCGCATTGACGTTTCAAGGCCGTGTTGTGTGACATAAAAAATTACTATCTATCTCCTTTACTGCTTAGCTCTGTGACAGGGACAAAAAAGATATTTTTAAAAAATAATCTCAAAAATGGTGTGAAGTTGATAGTCAGCCAAAAAAATTGCATTCATTATGCAGCCCACGGTAAGTTATCCTCGCGGCTAAATGAAGGATACTTTTATTTATTACGTTGCAACAAGTGCATTAATTTAAATATTTGCATGCTTGCGTACCTTTATCACATTCATCAAGAACATTTGTGCTTTTTTAAAGGAAAATTGAAAGAAAATGTGTGGGTACTCACTACAAACTATGTATGTTCTAATAAAATGGAAGTGTAGAAAATAAATGAGGTTGTTCCATTGAGTACAATGTAGTGAGTAATGCGCAACCTAAATATCAATTTTGTTTGGTTTATATTTGAACCCATTTCTTCAGAGGGTGTAGTGTGAAGAGCCGAAACGCACATGCAAAAGTGTTGTTACCGATTCTCATTGTTGTTTGGTGCAATTTTATACTTGCAGATATGTAAAACTGAATATTGTATGTTATTTCGCGCATAGGCACAGTTCTTCCAAGCAATCATGACTGACTACTTTCTTTCCTTTTAATCTTATTGTGGTAGGTCTTACAAGCATGAAGAGCGTGTTGTTGTTTTAAACTTGCCCCATCCCATTCACTTTTATGTCATTCATTATAATGATATTATGATAGTAAATGTGTGTATTCTAAAAATTGATCCTGATAATATTCTCTTGTTCCCTGACTTGTTCTACTAAAATCAGCAGGTAATGCAACATAAGAATCATGTAAACTGATCAGAAGATATTTTCAAAGGTGTTAAAAAGTTAATGCATTTTAAAATAAATGAATGTAACAAAATAAATGGCTGCAGCGGCAAGGGCAAGTTTGAAATTGGTCATAAACAACCATGCCTTTCAGAATTGACGTTGCGTACCCTTCATGCACATATCAAGTCATTTTGGGCGGCTCGCCGCTTCTGTGCTCTATAGGTATTTCGAAACAACTGGATGGGCCGGTTTAAAAAAAATTGTGTTCGACATGGTAGGCATTCTTTATTGTTTAAAGTAACAATAGAAAGGTATAGGTAAGTCTTTGGTAGTTGTAAATTGAAGAAAAGCCAAGAATCAGTCATGTTAAAGATGACGAAGCGTCTGTTAGCCATTTGCCTTATATTATTATAATTAACTATTGACACAATATGGAAACACAAGTGGAGTAGGGTGTGGAGGATGTGTCTTCACGCTTGAATGACTCATCATGTCAATAGAAACGAAGATGCGTTAGTTGTTTGAACGCTTATCTGTTGCGTTTGTCGACGCCACCTAAAAACCATGTGTTCATTTTTATTTTAAAGTTTATTGAAGAAAATGTTAATGAGCTGAAATGACCTTTCCACTTTGGTACAACTATCACCAGCCCTAGCAAAAGGGCTTCTGAACAGAAGGTGATAAATTGCAAATGCAAACACAAGTTGTTTAACAAATTAAATATTGCACAAGAGCTCAAGTTTGAAAAACGCTAATTAATTTAATTGGAATTGAAGGGCTCGGACAGAGCGAGCTTAACGAAAGAAAGAACAAGACTCTGGGCGTTTTTGACATGACATAAAACCTGCTCACCATCGACCATCAGGTCCTAAAGGGAGCACAACCGATAAGACATAAGAAGTGTGATGATGATACTCATGCTTGACTGCATGCTATTATGTGTTATGGCTGTTAAAAATATATGATACAATTACGGATCATTTGTGTGCAACAACTTTTGCACGTTTGACGTTTGCAAATAATAAATAAGTTTGCTCTGCTAGTTTTTTGAGTTCAGATAAATGCTTAAATGATAAAAAGACGCAAAACAGTTCCTTTCATAATGACGGTGTAGAACATGATGTTTACACAGCCGCCGAGATGATTACAATAAGTGGCCAGTTGTCTTTAATTAATTGTTGAGACTTGTAATTATAAATTAAAATAGTGTTATGCTACTTTAGATAATTCTCGCTTGACAGATTTTTATGCGTAATTTGTTAGCATAATAGTCCAGCGCGGTGACATTAGCACAATATGCACGCACAAAGTATTGTTGCGCCATCGGTGTTCAGAAAGTTATGCCTAAAACGGATTTTACCTTGCGCCCTCAGAGTATTAATGAAGCCCCCTTTTCACGAGTCAGACCAATCCATTGTTTATTCAATCATTCAAATTTTCAAAACGTATTATTTATTTATGAACCGCATATTTAGTATAGGGACAATTTGTGGTCAGTGATAATTTTATTTGAATAGATATGGTAAAATGTGAATCTCGACAGTGTTCTGTATGTAGGCTCTTTAATTGCAAAAAATGACGTATTGTTGCAAATTTTTAGGTAACAGCGTACTATAGGCTCTTCGCCAAATCACCGATTGCAAAATGCGCACGTAAAACGTCTCAGGACTAGGACGAAAGGGCCTAGAGCTATATGAGCCCGAGTAATTGAATAAGAATATAAAACACACTGGCTTGATGGAATTTTTCATTATCAAGTACCATGTGTGAAATAACAAATAAACGACAAGGTCGGCAAACATTATTAAATGAAAAATGAGTTGGAAATTTTTTTTTGCCATTAACGAAGACGCAGTGGAATGTCTTGAGTGATAATCAATATATCGGCTTAATGCGTATCTCATGTACACTTTGTGAGCGATTATCTGACTACATGGGCACTAAAATTGGAAGAATGAATGAATAACAAACTGCCTGTGAAATAGCGATTGTTGTTCTAGACTTATTTGCTTGTGATTGTTTTGCGATTATGCAATAGTAAGTCATCAGAGTCTCTGTCACCTGAATTCAGTCAACTAATCATAATTATTTTACTTACTAGTGACGAGCAGTATATGAGCTGCACTGCAAAACTACATTGTTTATAGTTCATTATCAAGTTTTGTGCTGTACGCTCTTAATTCCTTTTCCAGAGATGTTTGATAGAGCGTGTTGGGCATTTTTGATAGCTGTTTAACTGAATGATACTCATAATTTGTTATTGATTATAAATGCAACGCTGATGATAATGACTTTCAACTTGCAAGTGTTGATTTATTGAATCGACTGATTGGTGGTCGTTACAGGTTTTTTTTTGTTTACTTCTCGGAAAGTGGTGGTGTGGCTGAGTCTTTATGGTCTGGTTAATTGTGAAAATGTTGCTCTGGTCAGTATGACGGGCTGGTATGTAGTATGTACATTTTTGGTTGAGATAAGCTAATTGAAGAAATTCTGAGCGAGTAACCCTGACTTGTTTTTTCGTTTAGAATTTGGGAATGAGTGGAGTCTCTAGGTCAAAGTGTTTAGTGGTCAATGTACGATGGAATCTTACGCTAATCGAAACACTTTATCAAGTAAATTGCAAGTTTAATTCTGAGCCTGGCTTAAGTTGTCCGTAGTTTTCTTGAATAATGTCCATAGTTGTCGGATTACGGTTTTGCGTATTGGCATTAGCTGATGGCTCGTTTTGCTAGATATGATCTTTACAATTATGTATGGCAAACAATAATTTATAGTGCTCGACTGATTAAAACGGTAATTAATATGAATGAAATACAGTATGTAAACACTACTTTTACAATTTACCATCCTTACAAACACTCAAAAACAAATTATAACATTCAAAATTGGTGTTTGAAAACAAAGGTACTTATTTTCTACAGTTGGCTACATCCAAAGTTTGTCTACTTTGCCCGAAGGGGAAAAAGTCCTAAATTGATTCATTAGAAACAAGGAAACTCTAGTTTAACAATTCTAGAACCACGTTTGAACCACTACTCGTATTTCTTATCGGAAACAAGATTAAATTTAAAAAGTGGCTGAACACACCGCACGTTTTTTTGTGAAGTTTTCATGCAAGGCTTCACACAGACAGAAAAAAACTTTCATTTTGTGTAAAAAATCTTTTTTATAAATTATATGCTGCAGCAATTTAGATATGGAAAAGTTGTAAAGTGCCAAATGTCGAGCTTGCGCTTTTAAAAAGTTTAAAACGTGTCTTATTGAAACCCCTAAAAATACCTAAAAATCCGTAGGTTGGGGTCATGAGTTTCTAGGAATGAAAATTATGTACTTGATTCCATTCTTTTGGCATAAGATGTTGGACTGGCAAATAAGTCATTAAGTTAGTCATCAGGCTACACAAAACTTCAAACTTAGGGCCGAAACGTTCTCCATGTATAAAAAGTTTGCTAGAAATACTAAAATTGAAGAAAACATGGCCATCATTAATTTGAAGGAAGCGTAATATCATTCATATTCAGCGTGTCCTGTCGTGATAAAAAAATTAGGATCATGACTGAAGAATTGTGAGTTAATCGAAAAGAATTGGGTAATATCAACCATTTATACTGAATGCATTGTACCTATCTATTTCTGCATCTTGACAAAAGACGAGATTGAATGCGTCCGCCTGCAGTTATTGTCATGTTCAAGTTGAAGGGTGAGTCGCTCAGATTTAGTTTCGTCCAAGTGAACATGGACTGACAAACCGTTTTTTTTGTATATTTATAAGGATAAAAAGCCTCTCCATTGACTTTGTGGTCAATGAGAAAAAACAAACTTGACGATATCTTAAGCACTGTAAGCAAAAGGTAAGAAGAAGAATAAAATAAAATGATTCCGTAAACGGTAATAAACGATCAAGGCGAACATAACATCCTGTTGATTTCACACGTGCTCTTTATTTGTAAAAACCTATCTATACTTTGTTTAAACTGACGTTTGAAGTGTTTCTCTAAAAACACGACAAGTGAAAAACGAGACAGTCAAATATGGAGTGGTTATGTAACATAATATGTTTTCTGTGAATGCCCTTTTGAGTTTATTTGATAAACGTGTAGAGCTTTACTTGAAGAATGATTTAAAAAAAAAAAAAAACCTATTAGCAAAGTCATCACAATGATAATATGAATGTCATTCCTTTGTCGGTTGTACGGTTGCGGAGGCTGGAAAATGGAAATGCGACCTTAGACTTTCTTCTCTTAAAAAAGAATATTTTTGCTTTGGTGCTGCACTGAACTGGTTCTTGTCAAAACTTCATGATCAGAAATTATTTGTACAAAACGATGGTTTTCGCTGCTGTCGCATAGAATGATATGCTCAGAGATTCATACTTGACGACATGTGCGCTACAGTGGACCACAAAAGTCTCGCAAAGACTGTTTGGAGGAGGTCGACGTGATGTAACAATATAAATTGTATTAAAAAGGATGATTGTGTTTTGTTGCGTCTTTGTTGTCGTTACATTTATTGTTGAGATCTCGTCATCTTTCTGTCCTTTACTAGCAATGAAGTAGGCTGTTTTTGGACAGATAGTTGCTTGAATGGATCTTTTTGTGGCAGCGAACGACAATGAAACTTTGAACAGTTTTCACATAAGTGTAGTATGGCATGCAGTCTGCATTAAAATAAATAAAAAAGTCAATGCTAAACAATTCATCGGATGTAGAGAGACACCTGGTTGCACCTGCACTCTTTTTGCACGAGCCTGTTTTTTATGGGATTTTTTGAGGTAAATACTGAAATGAATGGTAAAACTTACTTTGTTTGCTTAATTTTAAAAGCCTGTGCACAATATACGTTTGAATGACACTGCAAAGTCACTTGTGTACTTCACAGGAGCTACGACTAAATTTTACTAATTGAAGCCACTTAACTGTAAATTAGCGTAAAAATGTGAAACCAAATTAAGAGAAAAATATCACGATTTTTAACGAACAAGAAATGTTCTTAGGTTTTGACCGGCATAGGGCTTATGAAGGGTAGTTTTGGAACTTGGGTGCTCCAAATTAAGGGAATACTTTTTTCAATGTCGATTTCCACTCTTGTATCAACATGAAATGCACAAAGTTTTCCGAAATACATGTAGCTTCCAAAACATGCCGAATTAGATAAAACTATGTTACATAGAAAGCCATGTTGAGAGCAAGATAAATCCACGATTAAAGGTAATCACGGTCACATGCAGCGGTATTGATAAAGTATTACAATTGCACTAGAAAATATTTTGAAAAATACCTCACAGAACAGGTAGATCACACATCATCACATGGAAAAATCACATATCATGTGAACTTGTTTGTAAAATTCGATAGCAAACTAAACTATGATAATTTTTTTTTTTGCGAAATAGATATAATGGCTTGTTCGAAACAAGTTGTCTTTAAATTTGCTCCTGATGAGTGGCAAAAGACACTTGCTGCTGCAGCATGGTTCACCCTTGCTCAGCTCCACAGCTAAACTAAGTGTTCAGAAGGCTTTGTTATGACTTGATAATGAAAGAAAAATAAAAACGCTCGAAAGCTAGTCTGCAGTTAGGAACGGTTATAATAAATATCAGCTTGAATGCGAGAGCGCCGCAGTAAGTACATCATCCTGAGCGTTGTATGATACGTTAAAAAATGCACATGCTTAGTTAATTTTACGTTAGAGTTACCTTCAATAATAGTTAATGCTTTGATCTGTATTCAGTGTATCACGATTTACAATGATAATGACTGTCCTCCTCCTCAGAAAAAAAAATAGTTTGTAGCACAACAAAACTTACACGGCACTGCTTATCCAACACTGGTCGAAAAAGAACTCGTGGCTTATGGATTATCTTGGTGAGTACGTTTCAAGAAATGGAACTAAGAAAAGTTCAAGTGTGGAAGGAAGGTGACTTTTTTTGCGGCGTCCACGATTACTTTGAGGATTAAACACAAAGTGAACAAATTTTTGGCGAGGTTAGGACTATTTATAAAAGAGGATGAGTCTAACTGAATTGGCAAGGTTTGCATTCTTAGAAAAAAAATGTGTGTGGAACTGGCTTCTTTGTCACTGAAGCCTTGGATCGGTTATTTTTTTTACAGATGAACGTTACAAAGTGCATGTTTACTGGGAAAACTATTTGCATATTTTGTTTGAGCCATAAATAAAGCAAGACTGAGCATTATTGGCTGTAAGTTAGGATAACGGAAAGGAAAATTTGTGATAGCTAAATTAGTGTATGACACAGACCCAAAAAAAAGGTATAAGTTTGGCTGGAGTGTTTATCGCAAGCAGTTGACAGAGTATTTGTTCGATTAGATAGAAAACGAAACAGTTTTTGCAGTGGATTTGACCGATTTCAAAGGTTCAGGTGATTGTCAAGATGATCAAATTGAGTATGCTTGTGATATGAAAATATGTTATCATGTAATTACTTCTAGGAAAAGATGATGAAAACGTCTGATTTTCGTGTTGACTAGGCACGCTGTGTGTACAAATGAATATGCAACATGTCTACTCGGAAAACTTTGTGCATTTCATTTTGAAATGGAGTGCAACCCGAAATTGTTTGAGGGTACTAATGGTATTTTTAAAAGTAACACTGCACAACAATGTGTGTGCTGAGGGAAGTTATGAAATGCTATTAGCTATTGAAGGACAGTCTTTATGAAATTAGTATTATGTAATATGCTGTCATTCTCGGGGTGTTGTAGGTATGAACAGCAATTTCCTTGCACAACTCGTCGATTTAATGCGGACCACATATTGGACTTCTTTACTTTCAATACACGCCCCCATCCTCAGTCAATTGAGGAGGAACAATTGATCTAGGTCTGTTGCGGTTTATTATTATTGACAGCAGGAAAAATAGTTATGATAGAAGAAAATAACTAAGTTTACATCTTTACATTGTGCAGCCGGCATTTTTTTTTCTCACTTTTGTCACACCATGTACATATTTTGTAGGGTAAAACGAAGTTTGGCAGTTTACTTCATTCCATGAAATGATTCGGGTGACATGACGTACCTCACGTATTTTACGTTGCGACGAAGAGCTCCGAGGTAGACTGAGGTATCTTTAAATGTTGTTAAATAAAAAGAGAGGTCACGCGTGTTTGCAGTTAGTATTTAGTATTATTATTTGTAGCACGTTATTTAAGCTTTCAACGTTTTTGTAAACTTAGTTATTTTCTTCT